>JAXGFW010000175.1:0-58594 GCA_034376525.1 Nicotiana benthamiana
TCTTCATGAATGCGATACCCCACATGAGAACGCGAAGAAGGAAATCAAAACTGGGCTGCTACAATTTTCTGCAATTTCCTAAGTTCCAAAATGACCCTTTAAGCATCTGAAACACACCCGAGGCCCCTGGGACCTCAACAAAACATGAATTGAAATCTTAAAACATCATTCAATTATGTTCCAGTCTTGGAAACACTCATTTCGCATCAGATTCAAGCCTAAGAACTCCAAAATCTTCTAAATTATTCTTTTGATAAAAAACCCGACAAAACAATGACCTGAAATTTTGCACACACGTCCCAAATGACACAACGGAACTATTGTGACTCTCAAAATTTCATTCCGACTCTCAGATAAAAATCTCACTATCGAAAGGGAAACATAAAAAATCCAACATTCGGCAATTCATGTGCAAATTTGCTACGGACCTCCAAAACATAATCTTAACATGCCCCTAAGCCCAAAATCACCTAACGGAGCTAATGGAACCATTGGATTTCCATTTCGAGGACTTCTTTACACTGTTCCGACACTTAATCTCTCATTTAGGGACTAAGTGTTCAAAAATTCTCTGAACCTTAAAACCAAACATCTAGGCTAATAAAAATAGCAAAAATAAACTTAGGGGAAGTAGTTACTAGGGGATTGGGGCAATAATTCGTAAGACAACTGTCTGGGTCATAACATTGAAGGTACGGACCATGCTTTCTTGAATACAACAACTGCCCTGGCAAGTTGCGACCATCTATTTTTCATCAATCATAGTTAATTGTTCCAACCGGGTCTTGACCAATCCATAATCGTCAATATCAACTTCAATGTAGTTGAAATACCCAGCGGGCCTTGTAATTTTTGATATCATAATAGAACCAAATACCACTTTGTTCATGATTTTTCCAATCTCTTCGACATCTATGCACCTTACAAGATTCAAATCTGGAGTTCTTTTGTACAAGTCCTCTACACTCAAGAAGAAACTGGTAGCGCAGCCTTCAAGTGGTTGATATAATAATACCATGGCTGAATACAAGATCATTCCCATTCACCTTGAGTTTGCCGAATAATCAAGTAAGAATCCCCCATGATAGGGACATGCCACCACATAAAGTGTAGGGTGAGGGATATGTTGTATTCATACCCATAATACAGGATTCATACTCGGTGGTATTTTTGTAAAGAATAACTAGTTTCTTGGATGTAGTTTGAGTAGTAAAAAAATATGATAACTTAAAATTTTTGACTTTTCCCGATTATCAGGACACCTTTTGGATTTACAGGTACATTAAAGAAGATTTAAAAAAAAGGTTTTCTTGTGTTAGTAGTGTATCAATTACTTCCCTTGATTCATTTCTTCGGGTCGCTGTTCTTTTCCAAAGATATTGTTTGAACCGGGTGTAGTATTCATCATCAATTGGGTTCTCAGGTGAATGATTAGCCAAGGCTTGGGTTTCATGGTTGTCTTTGTCTTCGATATAAACAATCTCGAACTCTGTGAGAACAGTGAGTGCTTTAGTGTGACACTTAGGCTCAGTTTTTTACTCTTGTATAAGTGCCTTAAATTGTATGTTCTTAATTTACTTCAGTAGGTCCAATCTGGTTATGAGATATGTGGTGTAGGCCAACAAGTAATGTTCCAAGCTTCTAGCGACCCAAGTTAGGGAACAACATGTTTTTTCTAGCAACATGTATTTGGCTTCATAACCAGTAATTTCTTGCTCAAGTATTATGTGGCTTCTTATTTCTTCCCGATCGCATCATGTTGTTCATTCTAGAAAGTGACTAATAGGCTTTTCTTTGTTGAGCTAGTGATATGCGGTCTTACCAGCCTAATTGTTATGTATCTTAGTTAATCCCGGCGAATTTGAGCATGTAATTATATTATGTTGTCAACCACGTTACAAGTCTTACCCTTTTTTGCTTGAATTGACCATCTATTTGAACCATTTACCTCTCATGGGCACTTAAAAATCTTTGCGTCTTTCTTTAGCATCTTAAAGCGTGGGGTGGTTGGTTTGGCTCGCATGTGGTAGTCAACCGAGCAGTCAAACTTGTTAATGTAATTCAATCTTCCGAAGCAGACTCATGACTTCTTTCTGCATTGGAAAAAAAATATTTGTATCGTTGTAAATGCCGAATAGACTTTATTTTTTTCAGATCTTACTTGATACATTTCCGATTAACTATAAACACCAAAAGCTTCCCTAATGGAACTCCAAATGCACATTTAGTTGGATTTATGGTTTGACATACTTGTGCGGACACTAAAAGAACTTTCTCAGATCTCTCATATAGTCGTCCTGCGTTTTGGATTTAATGATAACATCATCCACATACCTCTCAATTTCCTGGGGCGTCATGTCATGGAAGATGGCAGCTATATCTCTCATATAAGTTAAAAGTCCTACTTGATCCTTGACTGAATGAACTCAATTGGCATGACCCTATAATAGTAGGTGCCCTAGGGTGTTTGGTGCTTTTTTTGTGGCACATGAATGTCATTTCCAAGAGTGAGTGAATTCTATCTATAGCTGTACCTTGAGTTCCGTAATTATTCTTGAATTTGATTGATTGTGATTTTTTACTATTAGAATTACACCTACAAATTTAAAGAAAACTGAATTTTTTCTGAATTTTCTTCAATTATATAGGATTTTTGTAGGTTTTTTTATTAATTGTTTGCACTTTTGTGCACGTTTAATTTTTTTAAAATCACGAAAAATGCCCCCAAAAATGTAAAAAAATAATGTGTTGCATATTAGATTTTATGTTCATATTATAGAATTAATTGGTTGGTCGGTAACATATTATTAAATAAAGTCACAAAAAAACTGGTTTGGTTTCTCGAGAACGAGCAATTTTAGATTTATAATTCCTCTTTATTAAATGTAGGATTAATTAATTTGTGGATAATATAAATAGATGATTATTTTCACTTTAAATTATTACACTTTACAATAATTTAGGGTTAAAATGGTAGTGAATTGCTCTGATCGAGTAATTTCTCCTCTTTTTTAATTAAAGAAAAAGTGGAAGAGAAAAAAGGAAAGAAAAAGCAATAAAAGAAAAAATATAGGTTATTTGTTCAAATTTGTGTCACTTATGGAATAAAATTGGAAATTTGTTCGAGGGTCTATACACCCCATTCAAGCCTAAAGCCCCCAAAAAGAAGAATGAAGAGAATAGGAAATTGGCCAGGTGCGCGGTCGCGCATTGGGCCGCTCAAGCCAAGTACGAAACTGATCCAGTTTCGCCCCTTCAAAATCTCAGCCGTTGATCATCACAAATCCATTGGCTGAGAAGTAACCACTCATAAATAAAAAATTGTTCTAACCCACCCCCAAACCATAAAACCCCTGTTCAGATTTCGGAGGAGACTTTATACCCTTGACTTATAATGATACCCTAGCCGCCCTAGATCTTCCAAAAGAGGGTATCTATGGTTTTTAGAAGAACTGGTAAGGAGAGATCACGGTACGATTCGGCAAACGAATTTTTATTTTTTCTTCTTCCCTTTTCTATTTTCAAAACTCTAGATTCAAATCTGTGGGAGAGGGTTTTGGGGGAATTTTTCCATCTATCACCACAAATCCTTTCATACAAATGAGAACCCCTCGAATCATAGATCTAAGATCCAGAAAACCCTAAAAAATTTGTGTTTTACTATATTAGTCCCTCGGTTATTTTCAGCTAGTCCTCATTAGTTGTTAACTTGCTTCTCAAGTAAAGAACAATTTTTTGTTCTTTGTCAACGTTCACTTTTACCCCGTTAAATTACATCAACTTCATAACTGGTCCATTCCAAAACAAGCCTTAAAATAACTTCTCTACCCTTGAATTTGCCCCAATTATCCCTGTTTTATTCCTGAAACCACTAACCTACCCCAGCCCTGATTAAACCATAGTTAAGTTTTTCTCAATCATTCAGCAATTTGCATGATTCAGCTAAAGACCAGGTTCACATTCAAATCCTAACCCCAAACCAACTACTGAAGTTCACATTACCAATTACTATCAACAGTCAGACTAATGTTAATTGAAGCATGCTGAATGTTATCACTATTTGAAACTAGCATACTAATCACTAATTAAACAACCAGATCTTTGTTAATTAGGGTTAACGTTTAGAATCTTAATCTCGTTGATTAGAATTGTTTTACCCAAGTCCCAAAAGTTAATTACTTGAACTTGTAATCAAAATGAGAAGACACGTTAATCATGAATTAACTATTAGCAATATTAGCTTAGTTGATTAACTAGTTTGATTAGCAAAATGATTAGTTTAATTTCTAGGTTTTCTTGGCGATGCATGACTCTGTTTTGTTAGATTAATGTCCTAAACTAACCAGTAGGCTTAACCTATACTAGTATTCTTGTTTAAGTTGAACTTTTTAATTCACTAGTTACGATTAAATTGTTTGAATTAAGCCCTAAATTCCCTAAAGCCCAAAACTCATTTCAGATTTAAAGGGATAGTTGAAACAAGTCTAGAACCCTAACGCTGGAATCTTCTAGATTGTTCTAGAAGGCTCCACACATATTTTTAAAAAAAAGAATTTAGGTCAGAATTGGTTAAACTAGAACTCACTCGACCTTGAAAATTCTCGAAACATGCACGAATCGTATGAACCCTAGATCCGCAATTTGTCCCAATGTTCCACTCGGATTTAAGAGCTTCTGGTTAGGGATTTGAAGCATGAAAAATGTTAAAATTGGCTTAAAAAGGGACATACAACTTTCCAAAATTTTTGGACTATCCGACATTTAGAGAATTTAGGGTCAGAACTTCAAATGAAGATTTTAGATGATATGTGGGGATTGAATTATAAAAAGGAAAGTTAATCTCTCATTCTGCCAAAGTTTTTTGCAATAACAGATCTCTCACCTAAAAGTTCTGAATATCATTTTTGGGGCTTATTGGTGGTGGTGCCGCCACCCATGTGTCGTGGGAGAAGGGGGCGGCAGGCTAGGGTTTCCTAGGGGATCTCTAGGCTTATTTTCTCAAATAATTTGATTTCTGATAAGTTCTAAGTTCTGGTCCTTTAGGTCCACCCCACCTCGATTGATTTTTTACTGCTGATGTTTGGGTTTTCGTTCGACTCTCAAACGACATCGTTTGGTTGAGGGGGATGGGGCAGACCGGGTTATTGGGGTTGGGCCTGGGTCATTTTGGGGCGTATTTTTCAAAGGGCTAAAATTCAACTTTATTTATGCACTGCTTGTTTTAATTATATAAGATAAAGAGATGCAATTATATGTGATGAATGAGTATCCCTTAAATGTAGTTGATTTGATTACATTGTTATAGATCCAATAAAACTGTTTCTATGTTGGGTTCTAGGGGTTGAAATAACCTAACATGATTCTCAAAGTTAAGCTAATTACATTCCTAAAATTGTAGCTTCTTCCCTTAAAAGTGATTTTGTTTGACAAATGCCTCTTTAAGTTAAATGCTAACAATGTTAAACAATGCAAACTTAATGTAAACTATTGAACTTGTTTATTTTTCTTTATATTTTGTCCTAAAAACAACTCAACCACTAATTAATCCTCGAATGATATGAAATTAAATCCTAAATGCAAATGAGGACATGTTACCTATGGGGTTATAACTTGTCAGGGATTTGGTCACTAGTTGGCTAAATCAGCTTATTTTAAAGCTAAAAGCTAGAATTTGGTTGTTGCTACTATGCTGAAATCGATGGTTTCATGTGGTGAACTATGTTTGAATTATCGGGAATGATATCCAAAAGGAGCGAGTTGTTCCCTAGGCGGTCCATTCCAGTGCGTTAATTCTCTGTGGGATTCGACTTCGGACTTGTAACCCAGATTATATTTGCAACGACCGCTTAATCCTTTTTATAATGTGTAGTTGGGCGATGATCAATGCACAGGTTAAAGTTACATCAATTCATGTATAACATACTCCAATGTAAAATCTCATTGCCAAAAGGCCTTTACATTATTTGTTATAGCAATGCTATTAATGTAATTTGTAATGTTACAATAGTTAAGGCTATGGGCCAGTTGCTACAATTAAACTTCTGCTTCTGCGATTCAGCTTGGTCCAGACATACAAATGAGCCCAATTGGGAAAAATAATCTCAAATGTGTCTGGGCCTAGGCTATTGGGTGTGGGCATTAAACCCAATAGCTTGACCCCTGGCTATGGGCTTACCTTTTTAATAATAGCATAAACTCATTTCTTTTATGTATTGTAAATCATGTGTAGTGTAATTAATTTCTAAACTTGAGCTAGCCTCCCACCCTAATGCTCGACCTCCACATGTTTCTGGATCAAGAGCCATGTCTTCGGAAATCTGAAGCTGCGCCATTGTCATGCCTGATCACCTAGCCCCAATACTTATTAGGCCGCCCTCTGCTTCTTCGTACCAGCCAAAGTCAACAGCTCACACCTCCTAGCCGGTGCATCTAGGCTTGTTTCCTCCCGCACGTCCCAGAATCATATTGAACACAATTCGTATTAGGCCCTACTCATATCGCGAATTGTGAGTACATTGTACGTAATGTGGTTTGCGTTGTGTTCCAAAACTGCAAGTGTGCCATGCATCCATTCCAACATCCTCATTTCTTCAAGAAACTAATTTCATAAATCCTAGGAGCAAGTTGAAATTTTTAACTGGCCAATACTCAGCTCCATGACAACATGCACCGGTCTAACCACCGCCTCTAATAAATCAGATAATTAGGCCAATTCGGGGGCACATTCTTCAGTCAAGCGACCGTGGTAGAACCACATAACCTGGGAATGCCTAACACCTTCTCCGGGGTTAACAACATCCCCGTGGATCTCCCCATCTCCGTGGATAATTGACCATAAGTACTTAAAACTTTCTCTCTTGATTATGACCTGTGAAACAAGCCTGACTTCCACATCCGCTTCCCCCATCACATCGGATTGAACTTAAATTCGTGACATGGGATTCCGTATTAATCCTTCTCAAGTTGAAACCTTTAGTCTCCTGGAAATTAAATAAAGCAATTCCATACAGCTCTTTTAATACTGTTATCTACTCATCCTTCCTATATAAGCTCATTTTGAATTAACTTGAACTAAGTATTTTTCAATGGTGATATATGGGTGATTAATTTATTTTCGCCGAAGGTATTGTAAATCTCAATTTCAGTTTTAAGATCTCAGACCTAAGTTCTAGGACACTAATTGAGTTAAGTTTTGTAGAGAGTTGGGCTTATATAATTCGTATCCAATATTCATTTTCACTCTCATTAGCCTTAGACTCTAGATTTTTGCACTTGACTTTTAGGATCACACATTCCCTAAAGTTCTTCCTTCTAATTTGTTAATTGCCTTAGACTTATTAATGATGTCTAGTAGTAGCTCAGACAACCTTTCCATAGAAAGGAATTTAATCTTATCTGGAAAGTTGAAGAATAATCGCCTTAACTTGAATTCTCGCATATAATAAGGAATTCTCCGATGACCATAAGTGCTTGTTTGTCTCCAACTTAATCTTCTGAGTCCTCATATCATGTTTCTCCCCAGGCAGCAACCATAGCCTTTGGTGATCCTTTTTTCCTTTTTGGTTAAACCTGTTCATTCTTCATGTGTCCTTCGTTCAACCATTTCCTTCTTGCCCCCGTCAATTTCCCAATGAGGGCAATTCATTATCATTCTAAGTTAGTCTTATCACATTCGTAGCAACCCTTCATTGAAGAACCCTTTTCCTCTCATCGGGTACTTTTTGAAGTCTGCAAATGTCCTTATAGAGCATTTCATGAGCTAAGATTGTTTAAGACATGAGAAATTATGGCTAGAACCAAATAATTATCTTTTTTTCCTTCTTTGGGTGCATCCCATTTTACCCCAACTTGGTACTAAGATTATAGGTAGTAAGTTTCCAATTAGTTCCAATCCAGCTTGAGGGTAGCAATATTCCTTGATTGAATTGCGGTGATTTTGCTTTCCCAAGAGACAAGCAGAAACCCTTGTCAAAATATTCTCAACGTTGTTGGACATGAATTCCAAAAGAATAATACTTCCAAAAGTTCATTTCTCAGTGTGGTGAACCCTGTGTACATCTCTTGGATTGTTTGTCCTTCCTTCATGTTGAAATTCTCATATTTGGATATTAGTTTTTCAACAAATTTTGACCAATTAAAAACTAGCAACCTTCCCATTTTCAATTGAAAAATTGGCTCACACCAGTTTCTCAAATTTCCTTAGCAGTGGTAGAACTTTGAATTTTATTGTACTCATCTGGACCTAGTCCACATACAAGCCATTTGTTGGCCTTGGCATTCTTCTCCCCTACTTCTTCAGATCTTTGACAGTAGTGCAGTCAGCACTTAAATCATTGGTTCATCCTCTGTTTCAGTGATTCTCTAAATCTCACTTGTAATTCCCAGAGCATCTAACTTGACTATATCCCAGAGTTCATTGTCTTCTCCTATGATGTGATCCCTCATCATGTTCTTCGCCACCAACAATAGTACTGGGATCATAGAAGAGTGGATGCCTAGCAGTAGATTGTTGCCCATCCTAGTTCCTAGGTGGTGCATTCATGATGACACCTCTCACCCTCCCTTAGGTGTTAGCCTCTTCAGTGATAACCCTCTGTAATGCCAATTTAACATAAATTGCCAATACCACACGGGAGGAGGGGTGATTTGTGTGGTACCTAATTTTCACTTTCTTAAGAAAACTGGTTCTTGGAAGGATCCAATTGAAGAAGCCTACTACTAGTTTCACCCCTGCGATATCTGAGATGAGTATTCCACCAACACATTCCAAAGCTCCCCTACAGTCCACTGATGTGGAAAACAATCCATTGAGTCACCTAGACCAGGTTTTCAAAAATCATGACCTGCTACTCAGTAGGATTTTCTGAAAAACTTCCACTAAAATCACTGAGCCAAAATAATATTTACAAAAACTCTTTGTAATTCTATGGATTAACTTCTAATTGTGTTATAGAACACATCCTGAACTGCTGCAACAACTTCAAATTCAACTCTAATTTGAAAACTCTAAGTTCCTAATATCAATTGCTTCTATGAAAGCTGAAAGGTACAATTATATATCACCTACTAACTATTGTAACAACAATAAAATAAAGATACAATAGAATTGGTTCTTCTATTTTATTCAAGTAGCTTCAGGATTGCACATTCAAAACTGGCATAAATTGCTTCCAGAATTGCCTTGGTCTTTTTCTCTCAATTTTGGTTTAATTCATGTGTTTCTCCAATACCTGTAAAAGGAAAAGGAACAAATCAGTATCTTTTAATAGGTTAGTAATCAGAGTTTGATTAAGAACACAAATTGCTGATTTTCTATCATAGTTGAGTCCTTGAAGATCTCAAACTCTAACACTGTCTTTAGCCGGATTGTGTTCTTTTCATATGAGGAGACTTTCTCCCATTATCCAGTATGCAACATTTTCGATCAGATCAGGAGATATTGCAGCTTTATCAGTAGGACTTATCTCTTTTACGTGCATCTCACATGTGTAGGTTGATGATGACTGTACTTCACATGATGGACTTGGTCCATGACTAAGTTCATTCTATCATTCTACAAAACTTCACCTGTTCTTAGGCCAACAAACTCAATCTCCCATATTTGATTTCTTTTTATGAAATCAAGGAAAGCACCCTCTCTATCCAGGGTAGGGGTAAGGTTTGCGTGCATACTACTGGGTTGTTGTTGATTTCCATCATTTGTAATATTGATAGAGGGAAAAATGTCAACACTAGAACCACCGTCTAACATAACCATTTTCACATGATATCCTTCACACTTGACAGTCAACTGAAGAGCATTTGTTGTGGGCGGCTCCTTCTAGAGGCAAGTGATTTCGGCTGAAGGACAATCCAGTTAACCTCGAAAAAAGTTGCTCTGCCATTCTTTCCGACTATTAAACCATGGTTTCATTCGGAACATACACCACATTCAACACCATCAAAAGAACTTTTTGATGTTTCATTTGAGCTTATCAACAAGGAAAAAAGTGAAACCTATGAGGGAGCTTATTCTGCAACTGCCCCCTCCCTCCTCCCCCTCCCCAGCTCGAGTTGTCCCACTTTGGTTAGCCAGGTTTAGAAAGAACACACCTGAGATGCAGCAATCCATTGAATAACATAGCTTCATGTCGGATCCCTAGTAGGAAAGATTGTTTGCATCACAACCCCAATTACCAGTCACAACCCCAATTTCCTGCAGGGGTTTGGTCCGTATAGGACAGTTGCACCCCAAATCAAAAGGCATCCTATTAACTGGATTTTACCTCAGTTTCCTCAGTTATTTTCTTCGAATTGCATGTTGACCGACTTCTAGAATAAGGGAGAAAAGTTGGGAAAAATCAAACAACAACAACAACTACCAGAGATATAATTACCCGCTTTTCTGGAAAAATTTTGTGTAAAAAATATACCAAAACTCTGCCAAAATTTTGTGAAGGGAAAAAGAAAAAAGAAAAGAAAGGGAAATTTTTCTTCGGCTCAGTGAAGGAAAGGAAAAACAAAAACGTAAAAACTTCTCGGACTACGCAGGTTTGATTCTCACCTGATGTGAGATACATAGGCAACCACTTCATCGTAAAAGCTCCAACCATATTTTCGCAAAAAAGTAAACCAAAAACCCTATTAGCCGATGCTGTTTTTGCATAAAATTTCCAGGAATGCCGACAGGGCACCGAAAGGCTATTTTGCAAGAATTAGCCACCTGTATGGTTTTTTCAAAAGGAGGGAGATTTAACAACTTGACAAACTGGTAATATCCCACCAGAAGATTCCTGAAGTGCTGAAGGGCCTTATTTGCAAAGGTTGTTTGTTTTGAGTTGCAATTTTGCAAAAATAATAATCTTTTATTTAGGTGAAAATAAATCATGGGTTTACCAAACAAATCACTTTAAATAAATGTGCAGGATGAGCACTATTGAAAATGCACCTTGAAAAGTTGTAGAAGAAATCCCTACAGGACTCCATATGTAGTGGAATAACATCGGGGAGGGAGGTCAAGTAATAGGTGCTGCGATAAATGGTTTAGGCTAGCTCACTAGTCTCTTGAAGATTAAACCAATGATGGAAATAATTGAAGACCTTGATACCATTTTAGGATCTGTCGCACAATGTGTTCCATTTTACTGATTCTGATTTAAACCAAAACATGCTTAGGGAATAGTCAAGCAATTCTATTCTCAAAGTATCTAATTTTACTTCTCTTCTACACACTTCCTGAATAGTTCGCATTGTTATAATCAGCCAGTGTACATCAACTTTCTTGACCTTCTGAGTATTCAGACGGGAAGTAAAAGAATGGAAATTTGGCATCAAGGATTTTGCCAACCTCTAAACAAATTCCTTAATACCGCCATTATAGGGATCCCCACGTTTTGAGACTCTAAAGGATTACCTAATACTTACAGGGTTCCGTGTCATATGTTTAAGGACCCAATCAGACATCATGAAAAGAATTTGTGGACTTGGTATTACGCATCTCCAAAGGCATCCTAAGGAAAACTTCTGTACCTTAGAAGTGATGGACATATAGAGTTCTGTACTGGCTCTTGGAGGAGTTGGCTAACTTCTTGATGACAAAAAAGGCTAAAGGCACTATTATACCAATGATCCTGGCAGAAATTTATATCGAGCTTGAACTGTTTGCCGATCTGGGGGAATGTTTTGTGAAGGTTACAACTTTTGCTTTTACAAATCTGGATCTAAAGCTAACATCTTTGCCATTTTTCGGGCTACATGAACTATGGTCTGACTAGTCTCAGAACCCACATTGAGGAACATGAAAACTAGGTAAATGGTCAAGAGCTTCCAGTAGGTACAGAAGAATGGTTTGCACATTTGGGCTTCTTTACTACAAATAAAATTGAGTGGACATTACTGTTGGCTCCTAGTCACTGAAGTCATTTATATGTCGGCCGGAATGTGTTTTCTTTCATTGTCTGTCATCCATGGCAGGAAAAGCATGCCAGCAATCAACTCCGGATTTCAGAGTATTCAACCGTATGATGCATAGAGGGTTCTACGCCAGTGTGGTAGGTACTAAACTATCGCTCATGATGATTATTCACCTAGACAAGTCATTGAACTAAGTCCAAAAGATGCATTCTTAGAAGAAAAGGTTTGCCATATTTGGAATCAATGTAGGTTTCTTGAGCCATAGACCTGAGTATGGGATTTGTCCAAGGGTGAGATAGAGCCTAGGGACACGGCCATGTATTGTAAAAGGGATGAAGTCCGTATCTAGAGCTTTAAAAGCCCACCAAAAATCGCCGCGTGCAACAGTTGAGAGCTGATGGGGCACAAGAACAATAAGATTGGTTAGCAAAGGAGAAAAGCTACAAAGGGCGATAAGCAAATTAGAAGGGAAAATTAGAGATCTTAAATTTGATAGAAGTGTGTAGGCCGGTGATGATGAAGGAGAGAAGAAAAAGTTGGCTCGAGCAAATGAAGCCCCTCATAAGCCCAGATTTAATGGGTGAAGGTACCTGTTGAAAACCTGGAGAGAAGAAGTACAAAGGAAAAACTTATAAACGACCTTATGTGAAACTTATAATCATCTGGGAATTATTTGGAAAAGTCTAAAGTAGAGACTGGTAAGAGCTTAATAGTCTACTTTGAGCCTTTTTCTTTTGTTTTTAGTTCCAAAGTATGTATGATATAGTCTTTGTAATAGAGCAAAATCAAAAGTTTTTATTTAATGAAATTTGAAAACACATAGCCCAGGGGCATAGATTTTGAACATATCCTCCCAAAATAGTGAACTATGCACTTCAATTTATTTTCAACTTCTTCACGCCGGCGTCATGATATGTAGACAGACCCTGAAAAACATGTACACCGGCACATGTTTGAAACACGTTCAAATCAAGGCATTATGATTAAACGTGTGTTCATATTTGTAGACGGCATAGAGAAAAGAGAGGAAACAATACAAAAAAGAGAAGCGGCGCAAAAAAGAGAGAGACGGGATCCAAACACAAGAAAAGAACAAGATTCAAATATCTGGGAAATAACAATAGCGGGATGAGACACACAATCAAGTGCAAAACATGTAGAAAAACATGTAACTATCTAGGTGCATTGCATTTAATTGTGATCTTGATCCGACAACGTTAAACTCAAGACTTGGCTTCTCTCGTAAAAATATTTTTAACTAACTTGTTTGAGTGTATGCCGTTGAGAACAGGTTCTGTTTTAGGTCGATTGTTTTGTGGTAACCTGGCTACTCGTCCTTCCTTCACGGACATCTAAAGGGAGTGTTGAGATGACATTGGAATGTCACCTACCAATCATTATGCACTTATGATAACCCAATACTATCGGTTATCCTGACGTCAGCTGCTTGACAATCGATTGTAAAGAACTTATGACAATCGATTGTGTTAAGGCATGTAAGCGCAATCCCTAGATTTTTCAAATCTGCATGACAATCGGATTGTGAACCTTATGACAAAAATTGGAAACTCCAATGTCAGCAGTGTCCATCAAAGTTATTCAAAGCTCAAAATAATCGATTGTGATGCTAATGACGTAACCCCATTTTACCGAAATGCCTTCTGAGGTTTTCCCACATGCATTGTTTTCCAAAGATGTCTTCTAACATATTAACTACACCAGCAACCTCTGCTACTACACCACCAACAATACCTAGTCCAGGTTTTGAGATATCATCCTTTACTTTTCAAAGTCGCAAAATAATCGATTGTGAACATATGACAATCGATTGTGTTGAGGCAGTGTCTTCCAGACTTTTTCAAAGTTATTACCCTGAACACCCTCGGCATGAACTTACGACATATCGATTGTCAAGAGGCAGTGTCTAAATTGATAATCCTGAGCAAGAAGAGATCAACTCGAAACCTGAAAAGCATAGAATAATGTCTCAAGAACATACAAGGTTTGACTGGCCCGAAGAGAGTGTCTCCTACACTGACTTGTGCATGTTCCCTCATGTTCATCTACCCATCAGCTTCAAGACTCCCAAATTTGAAAAATATGATGGACATGGGGACCCCATAGCTTCACATGAAAAGGTATTGCAATTAGTTACAAGAGGAGCGGGTTGGAATGAATGACTCTTGATGGCTTTCTTCGGGGCAGAGTTTAGTCGGAATTTCATCCGAATAGTATATCGATTGTAGATTTCCCCCATTGGCACATATGGGATGACAGTCACCCGAGACTTTGTCTAACAGTTCCAGTACAATGTTGACATAGCCCTAGATAGAAACTCCTTGTCCAATTTCAAAAGAAGCCTTCATAGTGCTTCTGAGAGTATGCTATCAAGTGCAGTGAACAAGCTGCCAGGGGGAAACCCCCAATGGATGAGACTGAGGTGGGTCAGTGTCTTCTTGGAAGCCCAAGAGGCTGATTACTTCCAAAATATAATTCTTAATTGGCGATTGGGCAAGCCATTAGTAGAAGCCATAAATATTTGGAGAGTTGTTTGAAAAGTGTCGCATCCTAAGACAACAACACACAACAACTGATCATACAATTAAGAAATCCCGAGCGGGTCGGGGTGTAGAAAATCGGAAAAATAAAGAAGAAGTGACAAAGTCATGGCCTCGAGTATAAGAAAAGCCCCATCAACCCCAAGGTTACTTTGATTCATCTTCAAGCACCCCACAATATTACTACCCTCACCAAGATGCGACAGATGCCATCACTGCCTCAGCCTTATTCAATAATGAATACCCAGCCATACGCTCGTCCGCAACTTGTGTTGTATAAACAGAAGGAACTTGTGTTTCCTTGGTTGAAGTCTTGGAGTGTTGTATCTCAAAATAACCCTCCTCACCAAGCTCCATATAATCCCCGTCCACCACAACATAATTTTTCATATAGCTCCCGTACCCGCTAAACCACCCAAAAAACAAAACTTCATACCCATCGGTAAATCATATCCTAGCCACGGGTTGTGGTGAACCAGGATATATCGGTGCGTTTGTTACCACAACCCGTACCCCCAAACAGGAAAAACCTAGAGTCAGCTTCCTTCCTACCAGGTAATCGATGCGCTTATCACTAAGGGCAAGTTTACGCTAATTTTTGTATAACGCTATTCACCCCCCCCTCTAGAGAGCCGTTGAGAACTAGAATAGAACAAAAGCGGGTTGTGTTGAGGGATGAGGAGGTTCCCAATGTAACCAATCTGAGACATTACTAGCTAAAAAACAACATGCCAGTTATTGGGATGAGGAGGACAAAATGCTCCACCCGACCACCGCTATTCGAATGGTACAAATTATACATACTGGAAGAGAGAGAAAAGAAGCCCAGAAGTGGCAGCGAAGCAGGCTAAGGATGAGAAGAAAAGCAACTCCACGAGTTATACAAAGCATAGAAAAAATTAAGAAGGTTGAAACCATGAATGGGTCCCAAGGGTAGCACCTTCAAAATATGCCATTCTCTATGTTGCCAAGGCCCCTAGAAATGATCTATAAGTGTTGAGTCCCCCCAAAAGGTTTGAGCAAAACAAGGTTATGATGAAGGCACCAAAGATGTACCTAGCAATGGGGACTTATATGGCGCGAGAGTTCGTATAATTTTACCTAGGATGACTGAGCCCATGGTCATTAGTCGCATACCATAGAATCTTATGAAGGGTCCCACTGCCATCCCCTGGAACAACAATATAGTAGGGGTGACGTACAAGATAACAGAAAAGGTCGATAGGGGAAGTGAATGAAATGAACCTATCTAGGAAGCACCTCAACTTCGAAGAATTGAACAAAACCAAACAAAAGCATCTTCTTCTTAAAAAGTCAGTCACTGCTAAAGAGCTAGAGGAATTCTTTCAAAAGATGAAAACCTCGGACTATGCCGTGATTGGCGATCCAAGGCCGACGCAACTCAGAAAGTCCATTGGCACTCTCATGTCTCACATTTGTCCCGGTTAAGAGGTAAGCTCGAAACTTATGAATCTACTAGAAAACCCTCTTGTTGATGATCAAAGGAAGCAAAGACGCTAAATGAGGCATATGTTCTGGTTTAGACCATGGTTGAGCAATTGGAAAGAACGATAGAACAATTTCGGACTCGTTATCAAGAGATTTCAACCGATCTTCTTTAGACAAAATGACTTGCCTCCGAAAGGGGCTGCCATAATAAAGTTCTATCTATTCCTACCGGGCACATTAAATCAAGTTTGCCCAAGGATACTACATGAAAAGAGTTATGTTGGATGGCGGATCTGAGGTTGAGCATACTTCCCTCTCTCAACCTTACAGAGAATGGAATTTTGGAAACAAAGGATTAGGCCTAACAATGTTCACATACGTGCATTTGACAGCATCAAAAAGAGGGAATACAAATTTATTCCAGGAGATTGATTTGATCCCTAGAAGAAACCATCATCCTTGTGATGATTTTTGTAAGTAACGAATTTCTAGGGTTTGGACATGGACACCTCCTATAAAAAAAATGCTTTTCTATGAGGAAAGTCGTAGATTTATGGGGCAGGGGTCGTATCCTCTATTTCTTCCACCAAATGTTTAAGTTGTACATGTAGACCAGGAAATCATGGTCCACGAAGAAGATGAGCAATCAATTTACGGGGACCTTCTGGTTCGATGTCTAGAGGCTAAGGAAGGTAGCGAGCATAGATAGTCTACCAAGCTTCTTGAAATCGTGTTTGCGGACTGAAGTGTGATAAAGGCTTAAGGGCACCGTAGATAAGTTTCTCAACTCCTCTCTTGTCAATCGCGTCAATCAGGGTCGCCAGTGAAATAATCAATGATGGATACAAGCCCAGGAAAGTGCTCTAGGTATCTTTGCATAGGCAATACAAACGAGCCTATCGCTTTGACTGGAAAGTTGCAGCGAGACCCCCAATTCTTTGGCGCCAGTTTCCTAAGTCAAAGAAGCCAACAGAAATGGGCATAATGAATGCAAGAAACCTAGAAATGGCTGGGCTCTACCTCAGCCTAGAAATCTTGCATGCTCGCCCAAATGATGCACATTTTAAGCCAAGGTACACTAGAAGAAGAAGAAGAGACCTTCAAGGAAAACCTGTGGAAATTGAAGACATTTGTGGGGCAACCTAGAGACAAATGTTATATAAGGCTCATATGGTGCAGCCAGGTGAAGGCTCAAGCACTGGTGAGGCGCAATATATGGGGACAACTTCCAAGCTTTGCAAAATTGGAAGGCTACTCTATTCCTAGTCAGGCGGGAATCTCGCTAGTTTAGTCTTGCAATCTTTTCTGGAAGGATGCATAATTCCAACGTGAGTTATCATTAGGGTTTAACTCGAATTTTTTCATTTATTGCTCTTTTGAAATACAAAATGTAAACTCTCATATATTCAACATTCAATAAAATAAAATAACTGATTTGCCTAACCCCCATTGTCCCAAAATGGCAAGGGTATCTCTATTTATTCCATTAATCTGATTTTTGTAGGCATTTTTCCTTATCAAGTCTTTTTTCAGTTTGACTAATGGCGGGCTTAAATAACATGACATGCTTGCAGACTTCATGCCCAAATCCAAACGAACTATCTAATCTGTGCAAATAATAAATCAAGAAGAGTCTCATAATATGATGAAAGATTAGATTTAGGGAAATAAACCAAGATACTGGAATAATTTAAGAATAAAGTTAGCTCATTAGAAGCCAAACATTACTTGTGAAAGGTTGAACTAGTTAATCTCTAAGGGTGTAGTTCAAGTAAGAAGGTGACCAGGGAAACCATGTTTTATAAGCATTCACACTGATGAAAGAACTAGGTATGCATTGATACGTAATATTTTTTTGAATTCAATATCACGTGGTTTTAGCCTGGATCCACTGGATGATATGCCAAGACGAGTGTTGATTTAGCTGGACGGAAAATTGCCAAATGCTTACAAAGACCCGATCATCCTAGACTATCCAACAAAAACAGAGAAAGTTTCTAAAATGGAAATTAGTTTGAAAAGACTCAAAGAATAAGTCAACCAAAGTTGAAAGTGGGCATGATCCGAGTGGTCTATTTGTGATACACCACATGGTTGGCTAATCCCAGCTCCAAGGAAAGATGGGAAAACCTGAGTGTTTCAACTACTAGACCATGGCGATTGCGCTCACATATTTGAACAAACCAAGTCTCAGGAAAAACATTGCATTACCAAACATCCATGCATATGTTATTGTTGACAGCTGTGCCAAATATGAACATGGACAAAACTCCTTTCGTGCCCATTAAAGTTATGCTGGGTAGAATTTTCATGAGGTTCTTGATCGTGCTGAAGATGACAAGGAAAAAACCGATGACTTCAATTAGAAGTCACCATACCTTGGGGGAGACCTTACTGATTACAGGAACTAATGCCGTTTTGTTTAAAAAACATCGGCTAGACGAACACACCTTCTAAAGAGCTTATGTATTCCATCTTTCAAAATGGACATATGATGCACCAGGAAATTGAGGTGTATGTGAAGCTATGATGGCTAGAATCATGCTCGAAGATCCAAAATTCAGGATGACATTTTTGTGCGGATGATCTGAGTATAGTTACGTTTTGATTGTGTGTGTAAGTCATGAATCTGAAATTAAATCCATTTAGATGTGCATTCGGAGTTCCATATGGGCAATTTTTTGGGGTTTCCTGTTTGTCGGAGGGGCATTGAGCTAGAATCCAAGTGAAGATAATGTCTATTCGCGATTTTTCCCCTACGAGAATCAAGAAAGAGTTTAAGAATGTCACCTAGGCAGGTTGAATTACATATGAAGGTTCATTGCTTAGGCGTATCTTCACATATGTGATTCCCACATTCTCAAGCTATTAAAGAAAAATGCGGAAATTATATGGACAAATAAGTGTCAAGAAGCTTCCAACAAAATCAAAGAATATCTATCGATTCCTAGTGTTGGTCCCACTCGAGCCTGGAAGGCCTTTGTTCTTCTACTTGATAGTGTTGGAGAATTTTTTTTAGATCTGCTCTTGGGAAACATTATGTCACTGGAAAGATACAACAAGCCATAAACTATTTAAGCAAGAAGAACACTTTGTTGGCAAAGAACTTGTTGCGCCCTAACTTAGGTCCTTCAGAAGCTTACACATTACTTGTTGGCTTATACCACCTATCTCCTAATCAGATTGGATAATTTGAAGTACATATTTCAAAAAACCGATGCCCACAGGAAGGTTAGACAAATGGAAATCTTGCTCACCAAGTCTGACATAGTCTATGTCACCCGCAAAACAATTAAAGCTCAAGCCTTGGCTGATCACCTAGATTAAAATATTATTGATGCTGAATATCAACCCTTTAGTACTTACTTTATAGACGAGGAGGTAAATTTAGTTGACATAATTCCAAAAGACACAAATTCTTGAAAAATGTTCTTCAATGGGGCTGTGAATGCGAAAGGTGTCGGGATTGGGGAAATTATGATTTTGCCCTGCTCAGCACAATTCGGCCGCCGACTTTGGTTTTTCTGTATGAACAACACTGCTGAGTATGAAGCTTACATTATGGGCATGGACATGGCAGTTGAGAATTGTTACTCATGGGAGATTTTAACTTGATTAGTCAACAAGCTCAAGGTAAATGGGAAATTCGGGATATCAAGATTATTCCATACAGGAAACAAGTGGTAAGATCTTAGCAAGCAGTTCACATCCGTCGAGTTTAGGTACATTCCTCGGATTCACAATGAATTAGCCGATGCACTAGCTACTTTGGCCTCGATGTTGCCGTATCCAAGCAATGTCCACATTGACCCACTGGAAATCCACATTCAAGAAAGACATGGTTATTAGAATGAAGTTGAGATAGAACCAGATGTTCAAACATGGTATCATGATATCAAAAGATTCTTGAAAACAAAGGAATATCCTGACAAGCTAGTGGAGACAAAAAGTGAACCAATAGAAGGCTCACTAGTAGTTACTTCTTGAGCAGAGGTCTTGTATAGAAGGACTCTAGATCTGAACCTTTTAAGATGCGTGGATGCCCAAGAGGCTGGAAAATTCATGCATAAAGTGCATGCGAATCTATATGGACCCTATATGAATGTATACATCCTTGCAAAGATAATCCTTCGAGCACGTTATTACTGGATGACCATGGAAAAGGATTGTTTCAGTTTTGTCTAAAAAATTCATAAGTGTCAGGTACATGGTGACCTGATTCATGCACCGCCTTTAGAATTGCATCTTATGTCGGCACCATGGGCATTCATTGCTAAGGGTATGGATGTCACTAGGCCAATCAAGCAAAAAGCTTCAAATGGGCACAGATTCATCTTAGTTTCCATCAACTATTTCACAAAGTGGGTTGAAGTAGTCAATCTCAAAGCTGTTACCAAGAAATAAATAGTGGACTCCGTGTATTCCAACATTATCTGTCGTTTTGATAATCCTAAAACTATCTTACAGTCAATGCCGTTAATTTGAAAGGTTATTTGATGAGGGAGGTATGCGAACAATTTAAGATCACGCATCAGAATTCTACTCCTTATCTGCCTAAAGCTAAAGTTTGTTGAAGCATCAAACAAAAATATCAAGAAGATCCTCAGGAAAATGATCCAAAGTTCTAGACAATGGCATAATAAGTTACCTTTTGCATTGTCAGTATATCGCATAACCGTATGCACATCAGTTGTGGCAACGCAGTATCTATTGATTTATTGCATGAAAACCATAATACTTGTAGAAATTGATATTCCATCTCTTCGAATCATTGTTCAAGCTGAGATTGAGCACAATGAATGGGTCAAGATCCATCTAGAGTAGTTAACCATGATTGATGAAAACGGATGGTTGCGGTTTTCCACAAGCAGTTATATCAACAAAGAATGGCCTCTGCTTACAACAAGAAAGTGCGGCCTAAAACTGTATAGTGGGGAAACTCGTCTTGAGACGTATTCTCGTGCATCATAAGGAAGCAAAAGGAATTGTCTCTCCAAATGGAAGGGTCCGTACACTTTATGACAATTGTTGCCGAAAGGGGCATTGTACCTAGGAGACATTGAAGGAAATTACCCCAAAAGAGCTGTCAAGGCGGATGCGGCCAAAAGGTATTACGTTCGACCCTTGTGTGATGCTAATATTCTCCGATTGGGAGGATAACGGCTTTCATTCTTGCTACCCAAAACATTGTTAACAATTTGAACACCCTTTGAGTCGCTTACCTTTCTTTGATTACCCTCTTTGGACCCCGAAAATGTTAGGTAATAGAAGAAGGAAAATAAAGAACAAAGTTTCATGAACTACGTTCGACTTGATTCAAAAATGATACGTAGGCAGCCTCTCTCTAGGTTTCAGTCACACCAAAACAAAAATCCACATTTCCCCAAAAGTTGAAACTGGGCAGATGTTATAATGGTTTGGCGATGGTTCGCCTACAAGGTTCCAAGTTGTCATTCAATCCAAACTCTTTTTATCCAAAATCCTGTTCAAGCCTGTACGATCAATCGGTAAAGATTTTTAAAATTGGAGGATATTGGTACTTTGATCTGATACAATCATATGAGAGAAATAAAATTAGAGAGTATCATAAGGCAATGGTAAGCAAAGAAATTGAAATGAGAGAGTCTTGTTAGTTAAAACTCGCAAAGAGTATGATAAGACGACAGTAAGAAGAGAAATGAGAGAGGTCAGTTGGTGAAAACCTACAAAGGGCGCCACTAATTGAAAAAGGATCCCATACAACCATCAGTACTGATAGAGTCCTGATAGGGTTTTGAGGTTTTGAGGTATGGGATATGATGGGTTTATGATAGTTGAATGGTTTGCATAGATCGGCTATCCAGTCCAAGAAGCATGTCATGTTTATTTAAGTCTGCACACACTCCAGATAAGTCTTCTCCTTTCCTTTCCCTGAAAGGTACACTTCTTGTATAAATTCGTTTCCCTCTCCATTATTTTTTTTCTCATTGAATCCCTTTTCGGTCTAACTCCCTTTGGAAACTAATACAAATAAAATATGGTAAGATTTGTTTTGCAGATTTTTTTTTGTTTGACAAAAAGCTAATATTCAAGAAAGCACCCAGCCTCAACATCTGCATCAAGTCGGTCTCAACTTGCCATAATGGCCGATGCTCCAAAGTCAAAAACTCTTGAAAAGAAAGAAAATCAAAGTCAAGTGCCCGTAAAGGAAAAATAAAACGGAAAAGGCCAGATCCCACACGGGTTAATTACTATATGAAGTTTTGGAAAATCCAAGACCCACGGGGTTTAGAACTTAACCTGATTCCCAAAAAATTCAAGCAACCAATGAAGATCTGCATTGAAAGAGCAGGGCCAAGATCAAGTGATTAAAACAATCAAGGTGTTTTAAAAACAGGTGAAAATAGGTGTAACCCAAAATAACCTCGCAAGATGAAGGTGTGATAAAAGAAAAGTGTGTAGAGACTAAAATAGCTCTGCAACAATAATCAATCCAAAAGGCAAGTATCCTCCAAAATCTTTCCTGCATAAAATGAAAAGAAGAAGAAGAAAAATTGAAAATCATGATAGCATAGGGTCTCCAATCTATGGCTATGTCTTTTCCAATATAAGGTCCTATTCTTTAGATCATTCTGGCAAAACCCGATAACTTTTCCGGCATAACCTGATGACTTTTCTGGCATAGCCTGATGGCTCTTCCGTCATAATCCGTTGACTCTTCTGTCATATCCCAATGACTCCTCCAACATAACTGATGACTCTTCCAGCATAACTCGGTGATTCTTCCGGCGTTACCCGATGACTCTTCCGGCATAACCCGATGACCCTTCCGGCATAAATTTATGACTTTTCCGACATAACCTGATGACTTTTCCAACATAGGATCCCACTCCCTAGTTGATGCCAACATAACCTGGTAATCTTTTCCAGCATAGGGTCCCACTCCCTAGTTGATGCCAGCATAACCTGGTAATCTTTTCCCAACATAGGGTCAAACTCCTTAGTTGATGCCAGCATAACCTGGTAATCTTTGCAACATAGGTCATCCAGTCGCATGTTGATTTGAATTTAGATATAGGGCCCCAACGGCCTAATCTTCTTTTCCCAAGAATACCCAATCCTGATTTTATTACTTTCAATAAAGAAGTAGTTTAGATTTTTGTTATAACAACTCACGAAATTTTCCTAGTGAAATTAAAAGAATCTTAATTTTGGGAATTTGTAGAAGTAATTTATGCGAGGCAAAAATCACGTGCTCACATACAACAGTCAAATAAGGCAAGAACAACCAATTAAGGTCATAAACATGGGAAAATAAAGAATCATGCACACAAAATTTTGACTGAAGAAATCACTCAACAATTCTGGAAACAACATATCAATTTTCATAAACTAAATAGGTTGAATAAAAGTTTTAGGAACGCAAAGAGTTTAGATGGAAAATAATTCAAAACCCTAATTTGAAAACACTTAAAGAAGGAAAATAGCCATGGAAAACTTGAAAGCACATTAAAATACAGATGATTGAAAAAAACAGAAATCATAAAAATCAAAACCTGAAGTAGTGTAGTGTTTACAAATTGGTCAGTAATGCAGTAGTAAAAGAACCTAGCAGAATAGGCATGTAAGTTTGAAAATACTTCAGATACCTAGAGGTTCGACCAACAAACAACAGAAAAATTATACCTAATATAATAAAATTTTAAAAAAACGATTAATCAATAGAGAAATAAAAGAGCCTTAATGAAAAAGTAATGATGAACTCGAATCACTCCAGATCTACACGGATCTGGACAGATTCAGGTCCAAATGCTAAGTTTCAAAGAAAAAGAGAGGGTAAAGAGAATCTGATCCTTGAATCAAAGATTTGAGCCGTGAAACTTTGATAGAAAGCACTCACAAACCATATACAAGCTCTTTGAAGATTTTTTAATGAGATCTAGACCAGATCTCTTCGAGGTCCTTCAATGAAACCACACAATCGAGCAACCGGGTAAAATAGGAGACAAGTAGAGGCCTCGTACAGCCACGGGAAGCCATAGATCGAGTAGGAATCAAGGGGATTAAGGCTGACTTTAGATGGCGGCGGATAGGGTTAGGTTTAGATTCAGTGGGAATTAGAGAGGAGAGGGTTTGAGAGTGGTTGTTTGATGAGAATGGTAAGGTTTGGGAGGGGGGGGTCGTTCGGTTAAATTTTGTAATAAGTGATGGTGTTCGTTGATCTCTATTATTAATAGCCAAGATTTTGAAGGTTTTGGGCCGAGTAGGATTTGGTTTGGGCCTGGCTCTTGGTGGTGCTAGGGATTTGAATTATTTAACTTAGGCTAAATCTGAAAAATAAGAAGGTTGTTTATTAAATAACCATTTAGTTGATAAAACAAGTTTTAAAATTAACTATTAGTTTGTAAAAATTGATTTTCATTCCTAGAAATATTTATAAATAATTACTTAATATATTAAAAACATAAGAGGATATTTTTTGGTAAAATAATGTAATAATGCATACATATGCTATAATTGCAAAGTAATTGCAATTACATCCTAAAAATACAAATGTGGCTATTTGTGCAATTGGATCTTAGCACAAATACAAATAATAAAATTATGCCACAAAAATTATTATAGAACTATTTCTGATGCAATTAATGATTATTTTATGCATAAAAATGTTGGAATAAATTAATTAAAATATTTTTAAAATGCAGAAATTGTATGAAAAGTACTACTTATGCTAAGGAATAGTTTCGAAAATGTTATAGGGAAAAATTGGGTATCAACAGTTGCTCTTCTTTACCCAAGAAAGGTGAAACAGTTTTCGGGTAGAGAAATAATGGCCAATTTGACCGGATAGAATGTTTTGAAGATAGAGCACGGACTCTAATCTTTGAGTTGCCTACATATCCTTGATTTTACAGGAATTAGGTCATGTGTAGTTCTTGATCTATCAAAGGAATTTACTGAAGTCTTTACAAGAACAAACACGAGATTTCGGGATAAGTGGTTATGATGAATGGTCAAGTTTGAGATAGTTGAAGGAACTGGAGCAAGATCGCTCCTGGTAGGATAGCGGTTGCTTACTGGTCACCTGCAAATAAAGAGACGTTAGACACATGTATTTGTGCAAAAATTTAAACATGATGCAGATTTCCTTTTGGACCATGAGAGTTGTCTACGGACGGTTAAGGATGACGTCCTAAGTCCATAATTTCTTGGGCCATGAATTATTTAGTGAGAGATTCGTAGGCCATGAAATAATATTCTCGGTCCATGAAGATGGTGCCTCCGAACCATGACGCCTTTGAATAATGATATGAAAATTTGAGAGATCCTCAGGCCATGCCATAGTGTCATCTGGCTATGAGGATGATGCCTTTAAAATATGAAACCTTTGGACATATTGGAGATATTTTAGCCCATGATACGCAATAATATGATCTGAACAAAATAAGGCTTAGTCTTATGAAATCAAGGGCAGAGCTTAGCCCGATGAAAAGCAAATAAATAGTGCCGGAATAGAGTGATATTCATGCAAGGTGGGACAGTGATTAGTCCCATAAAAATGTGGAGGAAGGATTAGCCTCATGCAAATCTAGAGGCAAGGATTAGCCTCATGCAAGTATGGAGGCAGGGATTAGGCTCATGCAAGTATGGAGGCAGTGGTTATCCCCATGCAAGTGCGTAGGTAGGGGTTAGCCTCATGCAAGTATAAAGCCATGGATTAGCCTCATACAGGTGTGGAGGCATGGATTATCCTCATGCAAGTATGAAGGCACGGAATAGCCTCATACAAGTATATAGGCAGGGATTAGCCTCATGTAGGTGTTGAGGAAGGGATTAGCCTCATGCAAGTGTAGAGGCAAAGGATTAGCCTCATGCAAGTATGGAGGCAAGGATTAGACTCATGTAAATATAGAGGCAAGGATTAGCCTCATGTAAGTATAGAGGAAGGGATTAGCCTTAAGCAAGTATGGAGGCGGAGATTAGCCTCATGTAAGTGTAAAGTTAAGGATTACTCCCATACAAATATTGAGGCAAGGATTAGCCACATGAAAATATGGAGGCAAAGATTAGCCTAATGCAAGCATGGAGGCAGGGATTAAACTCATAAAGATACGGAGACAGGGATTAGCCTTAGGCAAATAAAGAGGTATTGATTAGCCTCATGCAACTGCGGAGGAAGGGATTGACCTCATGCATGTACGGAGGCAGGGATTAGCCTCATGCAAGTACGGAGCCAAGGATTAGCCTCATGCAAGTACGGAGCCAAGGATTAGCCTCATGCAAGTATGGAGACATGAATCAGCCTCATGCAAATATGGAGATATGGATTAGCCTCATGCAAATGTGGAGGTATGGATTAGCCTCATGCTGTTACCGAGGCAGGGATTAGCCTCATACAAGTACGGAGGCAGGGATTAGCCTCATCCAAATGTGGAGGCAGGAATTAGCCTCATGTAGATTTGGAGGCAGGGATTAGCCTCATGCAAGTACGGAGACAGGGATTAGCCTCGCGCAAGTATGCAGGAAGATATTAGCCTCATGTAAGTACGGAGTCAAAGCTTAGCCTCATGCAGAATGTGGGACAACGCTAAGCCTCATTCAAAGAACAAATAGCAAATAAGGGTAGAATGTTTCTTTGTTGGGGATACGTCCAGTGGCTGGTGGCTCGTTAGATAGTGATTTTACTTCGTGTATATATATTTGCGAATGTTATCGCTACATCAAATTTGCATACGCTCAATCAAAAATTGTAAGTTCTGTAAGGGGGGTTGGTTCGTGCCTTTGTCTGCTAGCCTTGCTATTTCGTTTCGGAGGCCTCATTTGAGTTTTCCAGTGTAACACCAGACTGTACAAAATAAAGTTTTTGAAAATATGCAATTATTGGTAAAAATAGAGTTTTTTAGAAACATATCGAAATATCAAATCATTTTAGATGAACTAGTGATTGTAACACATTTCATAGATATCGTAGCTTTCTCATGTTAGAATTTTGAGAATCGTCCTCAATATTCTGCCCTAGTTTGACATATGATCTTTAGGCAGTTTGCGAGTGAAAAAACTTGTTGAACCTTCTTTAGAATTTTGAGAATCCTTCTCAAAATGCTTCCCCAGTTTTCTAGCCATGTTCTGATTGTCTGACATATGTTAGCATTAGCTGAACTTGCTCCGAAATTTTAAGGGTCCTCCTTAAAAATTTTCCCAGTTTTTGATCTTGAGGGAAATGGAAATTTTATTATGATATGAGCGAACCAATAGGGCTGCCTATGTATCCCCTCTTAAACGGGAATCAGGTCAAGCATAGTTTAGTTACATCAGATGAGTAAATGTAAATAGTCTAAGCACAACATCTTTTGGCTGTATCTGAATTGATTGGTTTTGGCAAAATCTCTCCGTCCATTTCTGCAAGTATGAGTGCTCCTCCCATCAGCACCTTTTGAACCATGTAAGTACTTTGCCAGATGGGAGAGAATTTCCCTTTTTCTTCATCTTGATAAGGAAATATCTTCTTCAGCACCGGTTTCCCTGGTTCAAATTATCTTGGTTTAACCCTTTTGTTGAAAGATTTAGACATTTTGTTCTAATAAAGATGAATGTGACATAATGTGTTCATCCTTTTCCATTGGTAAGCACCAATTATTCATAGCAACTCCTTATCAATTCTGCATCCCTTAGTTCAGCTTCCAGTATGTTTCTTAAAGAAGGAATCTCTACCTTGGCAGGGATGACAGCTTCGGTACCATAAACCAGTATGTAGAGAGTTGCCCCGATTGATATGCGGACTGTAGTGTGGTATCCCAAAAAAGATAAGGGTATCTTCTCGTGCCATTGTTTGTGATTTTATACCACCTTCCTTAGTATCTTCTTGATATTCTTGTTAGCGGCTTCTATGGCTCCATTAATCTATGGTCTATATGTTGTACAGTTCTGGTTCTAGATTTTGAAAGTTTCACTCATGGCTATCATCATATCACTGTTGAGACTGGTGGCATTATCAGTAAGAATGGACTCGAGAACTCCAAATCGGCAAACAATGCGGTAGTCTGCGATGACTTTCTTAGTTATAGCATTGTAGGATGCAACCTCTACCTATTTTTTGAAGCAATCAAGGGCCACTAGAAAAAACATGTGCCCATTTGAAGCAGTGAGCTTGACCAGACCAATGACATCCATCACCCAAGCAGATAATGGCTAGGGTGAGCTTGTTGTGTTGAGCTAATTTGGTGACACTTTTATCATATCGGCATGCACTTGACATTGGTAGCATTTGCGGACATACTGGACATAATCTGCATCCATAATCATCAAAAAGTAACTAGCCTTAAATATCTTCTTGGCCAAGACAAAACCATTCATATGCGGGTTGCAGGTCCCAGCATGTATCTATTCGAGTAGCTTAGAAGCCTCTTTCGCGCTCGACACATCTTTGCAATCCCAAATAAGGAGTTCTTCTGTACAAGTTTCCTCCACTGTGGAAGAAGTGATTGGACAATCTCCGAATCGTACGTTTCTGAATGTGGTTTTCATGCTCCAGATATTCTCCATTTGCCAAATACTCTTTGATGTCATAGAACCAATGCTTTCCAGTCATTTCTTCCTAGACGTGCGAAAAGTAATCCGGTTGATTGTGGATTCTCACTGGGATGGGATCAGTGAAATTCATGTTCAGATGTTATATCATAGATGCAAGGTGGCCAATGCATCGACAAACTCATTCTGAATTCTGGGTACATGCCGAAACTCTATCTTTGTGAACCTCTTTCTCAATTCCTATACATGGTACAGATATGGCAATATTGAATTCATGGTGGCCCACTCGCTTCGTAAACAAGCAAATCTGAATCATTGATTACCAGTAGCTCCTGAATATTCATGTCGATTGCCATGTTGAGTCATAGAATGAAGAATTCATACTCGGCCATGTTGTTGGTGTAGGGAAATCTGCGTTTTGCAGATAATGGACAGTGTTGACCCGTTTCTAATATGAAAACTTCTCTAATTCCCACTCTTTTGAAATTTGTAGCTCTGTTGAAGAACATCCTCCAACCGTCAATTGCTTCGGTAATGTCCTCTCTTACAAATGATAGCTCATCCTCGGAAAAATACATTTTCAAGGGTTTGTGTTCTCCTCCTACCGGATTTTTAGCAAGATGATCTGCCAATTCTAGTCCTTTGATTACCTTTTGAGTTTCATAGACGATAACCAACTCACTCAAGAGTATCTTCCACTTGGATAACATTCCAGTCGGCATGGGTTTCTGGAATATGTACTTCGGACGGTCCATCCAGGATATGAGGTATGTGGTATAGACACAGAAGTAATGCCTCAACTTTTGAGCTATCCAGGTCAAAGCACAACAGGTGCGTTCCAATAGAGAATACCGTGCTTCGTAAGGTGTGAACTTCTTACTCAAGTGATAAATGGCTTGCTCCTTTCTCCCTATTTCGTCATGTTGTCTTAGAATACATCTAAAGGCTAAATCCAATGTAGATAGCTAGAGTACCAAAGGTGATCTCGCCTTTGGCACGACCAGAACTTGTTGTGTGGATAGGTACTCCTTGATTTTATCAAAGGCTTTCTTACAATCCTCGGTCTAGCCTGTCTTGGCATTTTTCCTTTGCATCTTGCAGATGGGTTCACATATGACTGTGGACAGTGCTACGAAGTGACTGATACGTCCTAGGAACTAGTCACATCCTTTTTGCTCCTAGGAAGTGGCAACTTCTTAATAGCCTTGACTTTAGATGCATCTAGCCCGATCCCTCGACGGCTGACAATGAATCCCGATAACTTTCTTGTGGGAACCCTGAATGCACACTTTGCGGGGTTCAGTTTTGAGTTGTACCTCCTAAACCTATCAAAGAACTTTCTCAAGTCTCTTGTGTGATTTGCGGCCCTCTTAGATTTGATTAGTACATCATCCATATATACCTATATTTCCTTGTCTATCATATCATGGAAGATGGTTGTCATGGCTCTCATTCAAGTAGCCCGAACATTCTTTAGACCCAATGGCATAATCTTGTAGTGGTATACCCCTCATGGTGTAATAAAAGCGGTTTTCTCTGTGTCTTCTTCATCCATCAAGATTCTGTTATAACCCGCGAAGCAATCTAGAAAGGATTAGAGGTTATGCTAGGTGGAATCATCAATTAGGATCTGTATATTCGGCAATGGGAAGTCTTCCTTGGGACGTGCTTTGTTTAAATCACGATAGTCAACACATACTCTGACTTTTCCATCTTTCTTCGATACTGGCACAATGTTGGCTAGCCAGGTTGGGAACTTAAACACCCTGAGAACTTTGGCTTTGTATTAAGTAGCTTCCTCTTTCATATTCATGCTCATACTTGGTTCAAACTTGTAGAGTTTCTATTTTACTGGCGGACGCATGGGATTAGTAGGTAACTTGTAAGCCACTATGGATGTGCTCAAACCGGTAATGTCTCCATGCGACCATTCAAAAATGTCCTCATACTCATTTAAGAAACGAATGTACTCTTCCTTTTTTATTGGTGATAAGTTAATGCTAATGCGTGTCTACTTAACGGTCTCGACATCCCCCAAGTTTACTACTTCGGTTTTGTCCAGGTTGGAGTTAGGCTTATTCTCAAATATTTCAACCTCTCTGAATATTTTCTGCGGTATTTCGTCTTCTTCATCTGAATTACTACCCTCATATTACGTTGCCTCATTACATGTCACAGTCATTGGTTCATCAGAAAAGTAATAATAACATTGCACAAAGAAATGTGTGGAAGATAATAATAAATAACAAAGACCAATGTATTTGATAAAAACAGAAATACATCCAGACAAGTACATCTCGATTAACCAAGCATTTATTTTGAAACAAGTAAGTCTTTTAAAAAAATTACTGAAAATCTTAAATTTCTAGAATGGCTATAAAAATAAAATCTCCCAAGCTACTCAAGGACTCGGCAGGCCCCAGATGGTGTGGCGGTCAAGTTCCAGAGAACAGCTCCCTTCCCCACAGTCTGAATAGTGAGGCCTTCTTCCTGCTCCTCCTCAATTATTGCACTGTTGTCCATGTTTCATCCTCCAAAAACAGATTCCTCAGCCCAGCTAATGCTTCATCTTTTGATGATCCCCATATGTGTCAGTTTGGTGAAAAGCTTTATCCAGATATGGCACTAGTTGCTCGAGAGGGTAATACGGCATGTGCCATAGAGGCAACCAATCATTATACTCTTTTCATGTATACTGATATCCGAGCCTGAAGGTAGTACCATTACCCTTCAACTGTATCGGTTTAGTGATACCCTAGAGATTCTTCCCAAGACCTTAGCCGGGTTCACACCCAAACCATGTCAACATGCTTTCTATATTACTACTCTGCCATTTGTCTTTCTCAATGGCATTGGAACATTTTGTGTGATGATAGGTTTCCCCTCCTATCCTTCTTTTATTTTCTATAATCGGGATTGTTTGGCTGTTTTAAATAGGGTTAATCCCATCTCATTTAATGATCACCTCCTAACAATTCCATTCAAATTTCAACGCTTGATGTAGTATGGAATCCACGGCCCTAGCAGCATGTATCTTTGGTCGGCTCAACAGATGATTGTATGAGGTTGGTATGTCGAGCACCTGAAACTCAACGTCAAACCAAGTTGGCCTCATCTGGAAGCAAAGGTTAATTTCCCCAATCGTGGCCCTTTGAGACCCATCGAAAGCTATCACATTCATGCTTCCTGCCTGTATTTCATGAATACCTCTATACAATCTTTTCATAGTATCCAATGGACAAATGTTGAGGCTTGAACCCCTATCAATCAAGACCCTAGTGATGAATTTTTCTTCAAATTGCACTGTGATATGCAACGCTCAGTTGTCATTCAATCCTTCAGGCGGTATCTCATTTTTGTTGAAGATTATTTTATAACATTCCAGGACCTGCCCTACCATGTTGGCTATCTCTCCCCCAGTTATCTTGGTACGTAAGTTTCACTCAACACCTTGATCAAGGCGTTCTTGTGTGCCTCTAAATTTCATTACAGTGGCAGTATGGATATCTGAGCTGGGGTTTTGTTCAAATGATCAATAAAGGAATACTCCATTGCTTGTACTTTCCTTCAAATGTCATCTGGCCCCGTTTCAATGACGGGATGCTTGGTAGTGGCATTCTTACTTGGTCCTCCCAAGTTTTCAGTTGTATAGACTCTTCTGGTCTTAGTTATTCTGTGTGCATCATCGAATTCCTTTTTGTTTTATTTTACCTAGCTTCGGCACCATAATCCCATGGTATTACTTTCGAGTTTAAAGGAGGTGTGGTTGACACTTATTCTGTGAAAGGTGTAGCCACTTCGACTTCAAATGGAAGAGGGGTGCCCGCAAGGAAAGTTACCTCTACCTCAAATGGAACCGATGCAGCTATCCCAACCTCGATTGGTGACTGAGTATGTACTACAATATAAGTAAATGTGACTGAGGTTTTAAGTAAATGCATTCCCAAATAAACCAAATTGACCCCTCAGGATCCCACACTTTGTTCATCTCTATCACATGTATCCGACCACCTCTATGACCAGGGAGAGTGTTGTTGCAAACATTGGGTGTGTCTTCCTTCGCCTGTATGACCATGGTGTCAATCAGTATCTGCATCTTATCTTTAAATGTTCGGCACTCTTAAGTGATGTGCCCCTTCATACTTGAATAGTATGCATAGGTTTTGTTTTGATTGACCCATTTGGATGGATTCTGTAATGCCATAACGGGAATAAGGGTTATGTAACTAGCGGCTTTCAACCTTTCGTGCAGCTGGTTGATGGGTTCATCAATAGTGGTATATTGTCTGGATGGTTTGCGATCAAAATTAGGTCTTGGTCTTAGATAATTTTGGCGAGTCGAAGGTTAATGGAAATGAGATGCTTGGGAATCATAGGTAAGATAGACAGTGGCTAGTTTGGAATATATGGGATATGATAGTTGATATGTAGGTGGTGGTGCTTCGTATAAGGGTTGAGGTGTTTGATAGGTAAGTGGAGATTTCGAGCCTTGAGCCACCATTACTGCCCCCAACGTCTTTTTTCTTTGATATTCCTCTTGATTGTAATGTCTTGTCTGTGGCCTGTAATGCCTTAAAGTTTATTACCATCCCGCTTTTCATGCCTTCTTCGATTCAATCCCCTAGTTTGATGATATCAGAGAACTTTTGGTTTTCAATAACAATCAACCTTTCATATGTTACTCATCTAGAAATGGCATGTCCTTGGCCATTTCTTACCTCCATCAAGTAGCATACTTGTAGAGCATTTCGGTGGGTTCCCTTATGAGATTCTGAATGTAGAAAATATCTTTTGCATTCTCTATATTGAACCTGAACCGGTCCATGAAATCAGATGCCATACTCCCCCAATCAGACCATTTCATAGGATCCTGGCTGATGTACCAGGACAATGCTTCTCTAGTAAGACTAGTCATAAAGAGTTCCATCTAGATCTTTTATCCTTTCCGACCCCCACAATCTTGTCATAATAGGTCCTCAGATGAACCCTGGGATCATCAGTACCATGAAACATCTCGAACTTTGTAGGTTTACACCCATATGGCAGTTCTACATTTGGTTGTATGCATAGGTCCTCATAGTTCAAACCTTCTATTCATTTGCCGCCTTCAACGCCTTGAATATGACTTGTCAATTTGCTGAGTTATTCGGCCATTTGCTTGATGAGCAGGTCCTTCTCGGCGAATTCTGGTGAATAGGAAGGTGATTGAGTAAAGTGAGGTACGGTCTTCGCATATATAGGTTTGTTTTGATGAGTACCAGTGACTTGGGTGTAGTGATGGTCATTGGTTGAGTTTTGAGGATGAGGAATGGTTTGTGGTGTATTTTAGGGAGTGTGGTAAGTGGCAGTTGGTGGGTACTGATTTGGTTGATGGTGGTGTTATGGCAGAGTTGGTACTGGTAAGGGATTGAGATTTTGAGGTGGGGTTGCATATTGATGCAGTGCATGAGGGTTTTCTGGATGTTTGTTTGGTATGTTTTGAGGAGGTGTTGGGTCCGTTTGTGTTTTGATTAATGCCGAGGACATTCAAAGTAAGGGATAGGTTTGTAAAGTTACGGACCTACTCAAGTTCTCCATGTAGCTCTAGTATCTTTTGTTCTGACCTCAAGATTAAATCATTTGGTACCAGAGTACTGCGACAATCTACAGTTTCTACATTTTCCGCATTTTTCTTTCAAATGCCACTTAAGTCGTCCATTTTAGCATTCCCTTTCCTCATGTACTGCTTGGAGGAGGAGGAGGTGGAGGGCCTCAAGACTTAGTGTGATACGCTGATGATGCCAGTATGAGCTAACCAACCTTAGGGGATGGGTATAGAGAATAAAAAGAAAACAAAAAGGCGAACAAGTCAGTAAGGGTTCTGAAATATTTGCAATATTTATACACATATTGCAAAAATATAAATTCGTGTCCTAATTTTGGAGCCTCATTATGCACGAGGTAGGCCTAACGACAAATAGATTTAGAGAACTTTAGATGCCAGTAAATGCCTCGTTTCATAATATGAATTATAGAGGAATCCAAAAACGACACTAAGATAATAGAAATGTAAGTCACTATTTGCACTTGGACTTATTACATTTAGGAAAGCAAACAAATCTAGCCTACTTGGTCCCAGAAGGACTTTCCTAAGATTCGATCTTACTGCTCCATCATACAGGTTTCCCAGCTCGTGCAAACCCAGCAGTAGGTAAGGTCTAGCCAAATGTCCTCCTTCGCTTCCTTCAGCATTCTGGCAATCCTCAATCCTCTTTATGATTTTACCCTCCAGCTCCACTAATCCTCACTCCAGATGCTCCAACCTTCTGTTGGAAGTGACAACCATTTAATTCCATTCCTCGATCAACCTCATATTTATCTCCTGTGTTTGTTGGTGCTCATTCTCAGAGTCACGAACCCTCTTGTGCAGTCTGTTATATTTGACTTGAGCCTCAACTTCTTCTTCTATTATCTTTTTCCCTCGACCGGCTCCTGGTCTCACCATTCCATTTAGATTGTCTTCTAACCATGCAGGGTAGACAGGTTCACACCCTTGCATGATACCTTTCTGGCTCAATGGTATTCTTTTCCATAATGAACTTGCAGTGACACACGTGCTGAGCTTGGAACTTTTATGGGACGTCGTCGTCCTGAAAGTCCACTCTGAAGTGACTCATGTTGGCAACCCTTGGTACAACATTCTTCCTGACTTCTCGCATTATAACTCAAATAGATACATTAGGGTATATCCACTCAACCCAATCAGCACCAAGTGTAGAGCATCCTTGGATATTATGATGAACTCGCCTATTGCGAACCATTCAACCATCCATTGCAATTGTTCCTTGGTCAGATTGTCGAAGAACATACCCACTTTTTGGAACTTTGCGACTGAGCAAACCTGTCCGGAATGTAAATCATCCGCTTGGGGTGATCGAAGGAAATATGGTCGTTCAAAGCCCTTCGTGAAAGTTCTTGGCGATATTGGGCCCTTTGAAAATGTTCTAATAACTACAACTGCAGCAACAGGTTACAACCCTCGAAATGCTTGATCCCCCTTTGACAGTGCTCTATAACCCTAAATATGTCGACTATGATCATGGGACTATAGTATTTGTCTGTCCATTGATCTCTTCCATCAAAGTCTTGGCGACCATAAACAATCTAGTATGGATTCTTTCCCTTTTTGTCGGGAACACTATTAGGCCGAAGAAGCACACAATAAACGCGAACACTCTGCAGTGGATGTGTCCCAGAGAAGCGATAGAAAGCTCGTCATGTAAGGTATGGTAGGACTTGCTATGGCCATACACTCATACAGGTAATCAAAGGGTATCTAGGATTTCGTCAAGCATTCCAAGTCAACATTTTTCTTCAACCCCATCATCTTTAGGAATCTTTTACTAGTACGGTTCTTCAGTACCAACAACACAGAACTATCCCAAGTCAGTCCCACAAGTCCCCTAATTTAACCTCGTTGTGGTGTCATTTCCATATTGTCAAAGTGGAACACAACTATTTCACTATCCCAGAATAAAGTATCAGCCTCAATCAACATATTGTTTGGTTAAATATCTAGTAGAGAACGTAAATTTCCCAAGTGCTTTCTCACGTATTTCTTGTCACTTGAGGAAAGGTCCTCCCACCAATCTAATAGCAATGGTGGAATGTTGTTGACCGTGCCGAATCTGGGAACCTTATGCCTCATTTTCTGCAAAACAAAAGGTTAGGCCCTTTTCCCCCACCAGACTCGACTATTTGTACATTTAGGATTAGCATATTGGCATTTAGTTCTCCAAATTAATGCACAGAACGTGATTGTGTCCGTTAAGATGGTGGAAACCCCGGTAGACTTTAGGATAAGGCCCATCTTAAAGGATTATTATGTGAAATACATATTGATCCGACTAGGGTTGAACATGATGCATGCACAACAATAAGAGTAAGGTTACTATGGGGTTATAGATTGGTACCCTCAAGCGGACAACTTGAGGGGGAAAGGCATGGAAACACCGACTACACCGTTGATCGACTAGTTTTACCGCAAATAAACTTTTCCAAATTTAAGGGTAATAAATTTGAAAAGCATAACAATTCATCAAGCGTTGCTATAGGATTTGATATGCACGAGTGAAATACAACGTGAAGCTTGATTTATGCAACAGTTAACAGCATGTTGTCCAGTATTTGCACGTAAGAAAATGATAAATGCAGTATTTAAATAATTGAAAGATAGTTACAGAAAAAGAAAACAAAGAGACAAGTCAGTTTCAGTAAATAAAAAAATCATAAATAGTAAGTTAAATCCAAATAAAGGGGAAACAGTACACGGGATAAAGCATACTTAAGATTAATTTAAAAAATAAGTTCGTTATGGTAAGTGCCTAATATATCCCTAACGGTGTTGCCACGCTGTCGCCCCCCCTTTTCCTCATTTTTGCAGGGGAAGTTCGATTTCGACATTTATGAGGGAACACCTCATTTCCTTTGGGAATTAGGTATTTGAAGAGTTTCCACCTAATGGATTATGGTGCCTTTGGGACCTTAAAGCGATTAACTCATGTAACTAGTTTGCATCGCAAGAGATTAAGGTAAGGGCTCAAAACCTTGAGAGGAAGGTATTAGGCACCCCTAGCGGTCCACATTAGTGGGTCCCTGCCAAACTTAAACTATATGAATTAGTCAATTAACTAGCAAACAAGTATTTGCAAATAAGGTGGCTTTCCACATGCATATATGATCAAGGAGGTTAAAATAATGAAGGTAAAGAGATTTGGACAGCTTATGTAAATAAAAAGGAAATTTAGGGACTCTAATCCTATATGGAATTGGGAAAGAGAAATCCAACGTCGATTAACCTACAGGATTTTACCCATGCAATGCCCGTTAATCACTGCTCAATGAGAAGGGCTACAGGTAACGTAACGTGAAGGTCATCATATCCTTTTACTACCTATTACCCTCCCCTTAGGGGTTATTTCAACGAGTTTAATTAAGGACCTCTACGTGTGTTGCTACCCGTCCCTTCCTTATGGTCTTCGAGGAATTTAGGTCCTCTAAATCTGGACAGTTCTAGATGGCCTAAGTTTTGTCAAAGGATAAAATCTAGGCGACAGGCAAATAGCATATAGGACAAGAAAATAAGAAAAAATGGTTAAATGGCTCACATTTACCTCCGCATGTATATAAGCAAACAAACAGCACATCTAACATACATATTTTGAAGAAATTCTGAAATCCTAAGAACATGATATCTAGATCAATGTTGTAGATTTAGGATATGCATAAGGAAAGTAGCAGAATCCTAACAAGTTTGCCTACTGGTTTTATAGTCTGTTAAGCTTGGATAATCTCACATATAAATAGAGCTTGTTTCACAGTTATTTAACGCCCTAAGGCTTGCGTAAGTGTGCATACGCATTCACAATTCTGGGAATAACATTTGGAAGTCCTTTGTCCTATAGGCATGCTTTCTAGTGACATTAATTAACATAGGGTTAAAGACTATAAAAGGAACGGGTAGGATAATTAATTAAACCGATTCACAATTTATAGGCATAAGTTCTAATTAAAACTGATTTTAAATTCTATAGGCATGATTTCTAATTAAAACTTATTTTAGATCCTATAGGCATGATTTTCTAATTAGACGGATTTGAATATATGCCGTAATGGAAACCGAAGCTTAGCTATTTTAATCCTTCCAGGCGCGGTGTCTAATCATGTAAAGTAAAGCAGGCAGACTTTATGTAGACCAAAGCAAAACCCTATAGGTATATTATCTGAAAATACACATTTGAACCCAAAGTAAAAACCTATAGGCATGTTATCTAACAAAGCACGTTTGAACCAAAGTAAAACCTATTGGCATGTTATCAACCTAACTTTACCTACAGTATACAACTACCCTCCCTTTTCACTAGTCATCCCAATATCTGTTTAAAATTAATTATTATAAACCAATGATTGAATAAAAATTACATAGATAGAATATAAATTAAAGCAATAGGGAGCCTGTAGTAAGCCCAAAGCATAACCTGGTTTACCAGGCCTTCACTAGCTTCAAAGGCCCAAGATTCATTGCTACATTTGTGTCCAGGTGTGTAAGAGTTCCTTAAGGACCTCAAGGATCCCGGGCAATGCTTCCACCAAGACTTTCTCAAATAAATATTGATTATGTGCAGTGTGAAAAAGCCAACCGTGATACGCCAGAGTTCAGAGAGATCTCAGGAACCTCTAAGTAGTACACATACCAGAAGTGCAGGACTTAATAACCTAAGATTAAGTGAGAGCACGTGACATGATTTGAAAGTGTTTTGGTAAACAATATGGAGAGGATTCTTAGAAGTGAATAGATTTTATGAAAACTAGTACTAATTTGGCAGTAATTTGAGAAAAGTATGAAAAACACTTTTACGCCAAACACAAATAAAAAAACAACCATTATTCAGAAACACATAGCAAGCAGGTTTCACACAAGGAGAGTGTGTTGGGGACACATAGAATACACCTTAATATATAGTGGAGCACATAAACAACATGATGTATAGATTTCTTAAGGGGTTCTACAGAACTAATAGCTTAGATATAATTTAGGTCATCGAAACATGTAGCAAAGATCATAACAGAAACATGTTGAGGACACATAAACACAACTAGAGTTACCCTAGAGAGACTATATAACTTGGCGGGAGTAGGGCAGAACAGGCAACAACTTAAATGGACAAGCTAGGCAAGTATTAACAAGTGTAGACATGTTTATAACACACTTACAAAAGAATATTTAGGCATGCTAGATAAATAGTAGTCAGGCAAATAGGCTAATCACATATGGAATAAGACAATGTAAGACATGTTAAATAAGATAGTAAACAAGCAAGTAAAGTGGAAACATACTAATCACATATTTGAACAAGGCAATATTTAGGTATGTTAGATAAACAGTAGACATACAAGTAAGTTGAGACATGCTAAACACATATTGAACAAGGTGTATTAGGCATGCTTGAATAGCAGTAAACAAAAGCAGGATTGAACTCAGGACTGACAAACTAACGCAGTAAATAAATACATAAGTTTAGATTTTAAAGTTTAATTAGAGGAATACCAATTAGGAAAAGAGAACACAAGATGTAAGACAGGTATTCTGCAATTTCTAGCCTTGCCATACAGCCAGCTATACTGGTGAAGATCACAAGCAGTAGGAAGAACAGAGAAGAGTGAAAGACTAGTTGATGAACTAATGTTCGTGTATAAGAAGTTAAATAAAAGAGTTTATATAGTAGTTTAAAAGTAGAAAAAATAAGGTAAATTAATCAATAATCGGCAATTAAGAGATCTCAGAATTAATCACACAAAGAGGTTCAACATAATCTTCTTCTTTACTTGAGGAAATTAGCCAACGATAGTGACATGAACTATTTAAGGTAAGCGGTTTAATAAGACTGAGTATATAAGTAAAGAATTAGGGGCCTCAATAAACAAGGGAGTTCAAATCAAACAAAATAAAGAATTTCAGAATAAAATAATCAAGGGTTTAATTAAGGAAAGAACCTCGTAAAGAATCAGTAGATATACAGCAGTCAAATAAGGCAAGAACGACCAGGTTATAAACATAGAAATAATCAAGAATCATGCACGCAAAAGTTTGGCAAAGTAAGTCACTCAACAATTCTAGAAAGAAGATATGAATTCTCATAAAGAAAATAGGTTGAGTAAAAACTTTTAGGATCACGAAGAATTTAAACGAAAATTAATCCAAAACCCTAATTTGAAACACATAAAGAAGGAAAACAGCCATGGAAAACTCGAAAGCATGTCAACACACAGAGGTTTGAACAAACAGAAATCAAAGAAATCAAAACCTGAATTAGTGTAGTGTATAAAAGCCGCATAGTAATGGAGAAGTAAAATAACCTAGTAGAATAGCCATCGAAGTTTGAAAATACTTTAGATACCTAGAAGTTCAACCAGCAAACAACAAGAAAAACAAACCCTAATATAACAAAATGTTGAAGAATCAATTAATCACTAGAGAAATAAAGGAGCCTTGAGGAAAAAGCAAAGATGAACTCGAATTTCTCCAGATCTCCAAGGATCAGATGGATTCAGGTCCAAATGCAAAGTTTCAAAGAAAAAAGAGGGTAAACAGAAATTGGCCCTTGAATCTTGAGCCGTGGAACTTTGATAGAAAGCACTTGCGGACCATAGATAGGCTCTTTGAAGATTATTGAATGAGATCTCGACCAAATCTCTTCGAGGTCCTTCCACGAAACCACACAATCTAGCAACCAGGGGAAATATGAGACAAGTAGAGGCCTCGTACAACCATGAGAAATCATAGATCAAGTAGGAATCAAGGGAATTAGGGCTGACATTGGGTGGCGGCGGACAGGGTTAAATTTGGTTTCAGAGAGAATTAGAGAGGGGAGGGTTTCCTGATGGTTGTTTCGTGAGAATGGACAAGTTTGGGTGTTCGTTAGGTTAAATTTGATAAGAAGTGATGGTGGTCGTTGATCTCTATGATCAACAAACATGATTACAAGGTTTGGGCTGGGTGTGATTTGGTTTGGGCTTGGTCTTGGATTGCTAGGGATATTAATTGTTTAATTTAGGCTAAATCTAAAAAATAAGAAGGTCATTTATTAAATAACTATTTAATTGATAAAACAACTTCCAAAAATAACTAGTAGGTTGCAAAAAATTAATTTCATGCATGGAAAAACTTTTAAGTAATTACTAATATTTTATTAAATAAGAGGATATTTTTTGGTAATATAATGTAATAATGCATGCAATGGCTATTATTATAAAGTAATTGCGATTGCAATGTAAAAATAAAAATGTGACCATTTGTGCAATAATTGAAACTTAGTACAAAGGCAAATAATAAAATTAAACCATAAAAATTATTATAAATTATTTGTGATGCAGTCATTGAATTTTTTACGCATAAAATGTTGGGACAAAATTATTTAAAATATTTTTAAAATGCAAAAATTGTATAAAAAATACTAATTAATGCCAGGGAATAGTTTTGAAAATGTAATAGGAAAAAATTGGGTATCAACAACTACATCAAATGAGATGGTTAGAGCTACCTAAAGACTATGACGCTGATATTTTATATCATCTTGGAAGGCAAACATAGTAAACGATGCCCTCAGCCGCATATCTATGGATATCCTGTCATATTTACAGCCAGAAAAGAGGGGAATATCCTATGAGTTTCATCAGCTAGCTAGTCTTTGAGGTCGGTTACTGGACTCAGGTAATATTGGAATTACTATTCAGGATACGTCAACATCCTCTTTAGTAACTGAAGTAAAGAACGCCAATACGATGATCTTGTGTTAGTTCATTATAGGGATACCACCCCTCAGAAAGCGAAGACACCGTTTGAAATTACAGAAGATGGGGTCCTCAGATATCGAGGACCATTATGTGTCCCTAATATTATAGGGTTACGTCGACAGATTATGGAAGAAACTCACTATTCTTGTTATTCTATCCATCATAGAGCGACAAAGATGCATCATGATATAAGGGAAGTATATTGGTAGGACGGAATGAAAAAGGACATAGCGGCATTCGTTGTTCAATGGCCTAACTGTCAGCAGGTTAAGATTAAGCATCAAAAATCCGATGGATTATTGCAGGCTATGGAAATTCTGACTTGGAAATGGGAAGTAATCAATATGGATTTCATCGTAGGCTTACCTCGTACCCAACATAAGTTTCGATTCAATATGGGTGATTATTGATATGCTTATAAAGTCAGTCCATTTTCTGTCCGTTAGGACTACATATTCCACAGAGGATTATGCAAGGCTTTATATTAATGAGATAGTACGACTGCATGGTGTCCTTGTATGTATCATCTCAGATATAGAAGCTGAATTTACAGCTAACTTCTGGAGGCCCTTCCAAAAAGGATTGGGGACTCAAGTAAATCTAAGTACATCATTTGATCCCCAGACAAGCGGATAGACTGAGTATACTATTTAGACACTGGAGGATATATTACGAGTTTTTGTGATAGACATCAAAGGTAGTTGGGATGATCATCTATCGCTTATTGAGTTCGCATATAATAATAGCTATCATTTTAGTATTTAGATGGCTCCATACAAAGCTCCTTGCAGATGTAAGTATAGGTCACCTGTAAGGTGGTTTGATTTTTGGGAAACTATGTTAGAAGGACCAGAATAGGTACAGCAGTCAATCAAAAAAATCAAGCTTATACTAGAAAGTCTGTTAGCATCTCAAAGCCACTAGAAGTATTATACGAATAATCAATGGCGAGATTGGAATTTCAGGTTGACAATCGGAAATTAAGGTATCACCGATGAAAGGCGTTATGCAGTTTGGTCTTGGAGTCTACACATCCAGTCTTTCATGTGTCTATGCTTGTATTAGAGATCCTTCTAGAATTGTGTTAGTTGACGACATTCAGGTCACAGAGCAGCTATCATATGAATAAACTCCTATTGCTATACTAGACAGACACGTTCAGAGATTGAGAACTTAAGGCGTAGCTTCAGTGAAAGTATTTTTGAGAAACAACAATGTGGATGATATGACTTGGGCGGCCGAGGAAGATATGAAGACTGGATATCCCTACTTATTTCATCCTCCAGAAAAGTGTCCAACTGAGACATCACAATCTTAAGGTACGTGTACAGATTCATCTGTTAGTTATTGTCATTGGTCGTGTGAGACCATTGTCGTTATTGATGACTCTGGTCCTATGTGGCATTGAATTATTGAGCATCTATAGGGAGAGTTGGTAGTAGTGTTGTTGCAAAGGCTACTCTGCCAAATGTATATAGATCCTGGGGAATTAGATATTCGAGGACGAATGTTTTTGGGGGAGAGGGGGGAAGGATGTTACATATCGCTTTTTTGTATGTTTAAAGTTTCATCTTCAGTTAATTGACGTATACTTGGGGATGAGATTATCTTGAGCTTAACGTACGTATGCTATTTATAACAAGTAATAAGTAAGTCTCATGAAGGATAAATGATACACGCATTAAAGAAAATGAGTTTCGTTCAAGGTTGCCGATTTGGGATAAAATACGGGTCGAGCGATGATACCCGATATATGAACTAATATCATACAAGGTAGCATATGACTGCGATAGTACGATGTATAAAGTATATTAAAAATAAATAGTATTTTTAGGTAATTAGAGATAATTATTAATTATACGGATAATTATTTAATTATCGGATAATGATATATTACTTAATTAATTATTAAATACGAGATAATACGTGGCAGAAAGGAAGCTCACAAAGACAATGACTAAGTAGTCATATGAATATTAGTGTCTATCTAACATCGACGTGTAAACACTCAAGGTGTATATAAAATTTTGTCTCTTTTAATGCTTGGTTCATTTCAAAGAATAAAAAATTGAACTATGAGTCTGTCTTCCTAATTCAAATATTCAAGAAGAGACACTAAGCTTCAACTGAAAAAGCTTCCAACGAATTCTTACAAACAATTCTAACGACAATTGTTAGAACTGCAGTAACGTAAAATTTTATATTTCTCGAGAAGCTCGGTGAAATCTTTTCCTAGAATATTATATAGAGTTTTTCCTATTTCAGGTATATTAAGGTCATCTCTTTTTTTTTTGGCATGTTCTACACGATACAAATAAAATAAACAGATACACAACTTCCATAAATTACTCTATTCGTAGAATGCTAGAAATGTATATATTCTTATTCTCTCATAAGTCTTATTAATCTATCTTCTGTTCATGGGTTTCAGAAAAATCTGTATTTGATAAAGTTTATCTGAAAGGCATGTCGAGTTTAATAGTATTCCGAGAAACCTTATTAATGTCTTTCTTATGTACTATATGTGTTTCTACATGTACATTGATTCATGACTAGATGACCTTATATATGTATATTATATTTATATGAGATACGAAAAAGGTTATGGTGTTAGATACACACCACCACCTTATCAGTTGATATATGTTAATGATGTCCCATAGTGGCCGAGATGATATGATGGATGCCCTCAGTGGCTTGACTATGTTATCTACACCTATACCTATGCATGACATGACATTTATATGCATGTGCTGATATTATAAATGTTTCAGAATTTACAAAGTTAATCAGATTTAAAGATGGATCTCTTATTCGATGTTTCATCTGTGTCTTTTATATACAATTTTTCATGCCTTACATACTCAGTACATTCTTCGTACTGATGCCCTATTTCACGAGGCTTGCATTCATGAACACGTGTGGAGGTAGACAAGCTTACGATCCCCCTTCTTTTAATCCTTGATTAGCGGGAGTTGGCGTGCTCCACTTAATCCGAAGCGGCTTTTGATTTTAATATGATATGTTTGTATATATACATAGGTATGACGTGGATCAGTCCCGTCTTTGTACAGTTTTATTTCTATTAGAGGTCTGCAGACAGTTATATATAGTTGGATAGTATATGGCCTTATCAGCTTTCAGTTATGGGAATATAGTTATCTATAGCAGCCTTGCCAGCTAGCCCACTGTATTGAGAATGTATATGTATGCCTTTTTGGCAGCTTTCCTTCATTTATGTTTTTCTTAAAATTCAGTAAACGTCATTCAGGTTTATATCTTAGACGCATACTTAACGGTGTTCGACAAGTAGCACTTGGCACCCGTTGCGGTCCATCGGTTTGGGTCGTGACACTCCAAGAGTTATTGATTTGACATATGGCTAAGTGTTTCTGCGCACCTTTTTTGTCATGGAACTATTGTGTGGATTGAGACTGTGCTTATATATGTATGAGGTATACTGTGATCATCGAGTTAGTAAATTTGTAGTTGTTCTACTTGGAAGAGGTTACCATGGAAAAATGGGTTATGCGGTGCATTTTCTGATGTCAGCATAGGTGCATGATCATGTCTGGGTTCAACATGTGGAGATTGATATGGTGTTCATAGGTTGCAATATGACCCGGTAGACAATTTCAGTTGTTGGAATTTGGTTCTAAAGCTTGTCGGCTAAGTAAAAAGGGAGGATCTTTAGAATGGCTTGAGCAAATGTACTGACATGGGTTGTGGTTGAACGGGAAAGTGCACGGGGTGTTAAACATTGATTTTGGGCAAATCTGGAGTATTATTTGGCACGTTCGAGGACAAACGTAAGTTTAAGTATGGGAGAATGTAACGACCCGACCGATCATTTTGAGCTCCAGCACATCGCTTAGCAGTTTGAGGCCTTGAGTAGTCACTTCATATACCATGACTTGTACGTGTGGTCGGGATCGAGTTTCGGGAAGTTTGTAGTTGGTTCGGAAGGAAAAATCTCAATTTGGAAGCTTTATGTTAAAATTGTTGATCAAGGTCTAACTTTTGAGTAAACGGCCTCAAAATCGGAATTGGAAGGTTCAAAAAGGTTTGTATGATGATTTCGGACATGTGTGTGTGTTCGAGTTGAGGATCGGGTGGCCCAGGAGCATTTCGGCGTTTTACTGTGGAAAGTTAACATTTCGACAATTTTGGAAATTGCTAAGTTTCATTTGAAGTGGAGTTTGGTGTTAACAATGTCCATTTGGATTCTGAGCTTTGAAATAGGTTCGTATTATGATTTACGACTTGTGTGCAAAGTTTGGTATCATTCCGGAATGTTTAAGTGTGATTCAGATGCGTTCATCGAAGTTTGAATGTTTGAAAGTTAAAAGGAAGATTTGATTGTCGATTCATGGTTTTATTGTTTGGTGTGATTTGAGGTCTCGAGTAAGTTTGTGTTATATTCTGGGAGTGATTTGTATAATTGGATGGGGTCCTGAGTGTCTCGAGTATGTTACAGACTCATATATGATGTTTTAATGTCGTTTCTTTGGACATAAAGGGTACTAAATGGATAAAACCACCTTTGATTTCTAATTGGATTGAACCATTAGATCCATATCGTAATTAGCAACAAGATTCATCAAATTCTGAGGTTGTATGAGAAAGTTATGCATATTTCTGTGTCAGAAAAGATTGTTGATTTCTAGTGCGGGCTTTGTTCTTCGCGAAGGCGAAGGAGGTCCCGCTAACGCGTAGAAGGAAATGTTTTTTGACGATCAACACAAAAAATCCTCTTCGCGAAGTCGAAGGTGTCTCGCGAATGCTAAGAATAAAAATTGCTTGGATAGTGTTTTAAATGGACAGACCAGACATTTAAGTATTTTTAGCATATCTTGAGTTCTAGAGCTCCATTTGAGGTGATCTTCGGGAGTTATTCTATTCTCGTCTCAACAAGGGGTAAATATATATCCTTTATTTTTATATTTTTCAATTATCTTTTTTGTTGTTATCCATGTTTGAATTGTAAAAATTGGGGTTTTGAGCCCCAAAGTTATGAGATGGTAGATCCTTGATTTGAGGGTCAATTCATGGATGAAATTTGATGATTTTAGAAATATAACTATATAAGTTATGGCAAATAAATATTTTCGATAATTTTCAGAATACGAACACGTGGGCCCAAGGGCTGACTTTATTGACTTTTCGAGCGGAGTTGGAAATTGTTATAAAATGATCAATTATGGGTATTAGAGTATATATTTATTGGTTTGCACATTGTTTGACTAGTTTTGAATTGACGAGCATCAGCTTGAGGTGTTAGAGAAGCTTTCGAACCGGTTATGGAACTTCAAAGCGAGGTAAGTCTCCTGTCTAACTCAGTGAGGGGCAATTTACCCCGTATGTGTTATATTCTTATGTGCTACATATTGTGGGAGCGATGCACATATGAGGTGATGAGTGTCTGTGCATATGCTAGAATTCCTAATTATGTTCGATAGACTTAGATCCACGTAATGATATAGTTGTAATATTTGAGTTATCTTTGCTCGTTTAATTCCTTTAATTCGCATTAAGACTTGAGACTAGACTTTCGTAGAGTGATAGACTTGCTATTGTAGAGATTAGATGCACTTCATGATTAGCCTGAGAATCATTGTACTCTCTTTAAGAATTTCCCCCACGTTGTGCATCTTCATCGAAAAGCGTCCTTAAGTTCATAACTCATACGTTTATTCGTGATTGGGTAGTTTCTTATTCTAATGGATTAGGATATTCTCCTCGACATTATAATAGATACATTTATGGTTTGTGTCGTTAGACTCTCGAAAGTGCGCACATTTTATGGGACCGGGTCGTTCGCTTCGGCAGGATTATGTACTATACTCTCATGGGAGCGGGCCGTTCGCCTCAGCAATATGATAGATGTATCTATTGTTATGTACCAGTTTATTATGGTATCGAACCGTAGGCCTCGTTTTAATAAATTACTCATATGTAATTGGGGTCGGAATGCAATTCCGAGAGTTGGAACAGCTCTGTTATGTCATGTGGAACTTACATGCAAAATTTTATATCATTTGGAGTTGATTTGTTATGATTCATACGCTTGGTTGTGAATCTAGAAGTTCTTGAAGTTCAAAGTCATTTTCATGTGTTTTAGCATCCGATTCGTGATTCTTCAGGTTATTTCGGTGTTCCGATCACGTGCGCGAGTTTGTGTCATGTTTTCTCCCTAGCATTTGGCATGGAGCCTCGAGGACTCAGATGTGATTCGTATGTGTTTTGGAATGTTGGAAGAAGGTTAAGTTGTACTGGTGTGTCTCTGTTCTCGCATTTGCGAGGTTTTCATTGCATTTGTGATATCCGCATTTGCGAGATTTTTATCGCTTTAGAAATGATGGGCTGGGGCAGGGGAGTTCACAATTGTGAACTACATCATCGCATTTGCAACACGGCTATCACATTTGTGAAAGACTAAGAGCTCACATTTACGAGTCTTCTGTCAAATTCGTGATCGGAACAGAGTTGGTAATCCTTCACTTTTGCGACTCATACGTCGCATTTACGATCTGGAGGTCGCAAATGCGACATCTGAATAGTATTAAGACTCTCATTCGAGACATAGCTTCATTTTATCATATTTTTAACCCTACGTCAGACAATAGATTATTTTGAAGAGGATTTCATATTAAATCATTCGGTAAGTGCCTTTATTAAATTTCCAATTATATTTTTTTATTATACTTGTTGATACCCAATTTTTTTCTATATATTTTTCAATATGCAAAATAACTTCAAATATATATATATATATATATATATATATATATATATATATATTTGAAGTTATTTTCACACCTCTTTTTTTTCACACAACCTCGAAAGGTAGAGTATAAGTGAGTTTTTCAATTTAAGTGACATTATTCAAAATGGGATTATTTATTCAATTTTATCCAGAGTCGCCACTTGGGATAGGTTTGTTTCTGGTGCCCTTAGTCACCGGTTTATTTTAAATCCCAAATCGAGGAAAATTTGACTTTCCTGGTGAAATCTGCGAAGCAGAAATTCTGAATAAGGAATTCTGTTAACCTGAGGGAAGGTGTTAGACACCCTCGGATTCCGTGGTTCTAGCACGGTTGCTTAAACTATCATAATTGGCCTATTATCCTATTTTCAATACATGTTTCAAAGTTATAATGTAACATTAAATTATTTACCACTTTTAATTAATTTTACGGAAGATTGAACGTCGTTTAAAACGTGTTTTTGGGTTGCATCACTTGAAATTCACCCGCGATCTGAAACACATTTTATTCAACATTTTAGGATTTGGATTTGAGTCGCATGAAATGGCAACTCGAGTTTAGGAATGTAAAATTATTAAAGAACGCGCCTAAAGCGACTAATGCATTGATAACTTTGCGGGAGTCCATGAGAATTCGCTAAATGCCATGTCCCAAATTCTATGTGATTTAAGAAACTATTTTAAACGAGCACCACACATTTGTGATTTCGTTTGGCGCGGCGCATCTCAATTTTATTTTTAAGGACATTCGAACTAAATTTTTGAGGGTCATGGACTACCAATTATGGTCCTCCTTGGTCATTTAAAAGTTTCGATTTGTCAAGTACCAAAAGAATTTGGACTGTTATTGTTTCTAAACCAGCGTGGTTTTCAAACCAGGCTTTCAAAATAAGCTTCTTCTTAGGGAGTAGGATCTGTTGCCTAAGAGCTCAAAGAAAGATAGCGAAGAAATATTTTATTTTGAAATAACACCTGCACATCCATTTGTATACATAAGATAGCAAAGATGAACCTCTAGGATATCCACATAGATAAATCAGCACTAGAATCACTTAAAAAGCTCATGAATAAAGCTGTGTGTCAGTACATTACTCCACCCTTTATTGAACTAATCGGCCAATCCATTTTTGAAGTCCTAACAGTCCTGAACTATTACGCTTACCATGTACTGGTATCTAGCTAATAAATACATCAGTGATAAAAATTTAGCAAACATGATAGCTAAAAAATGAGGTTTAACAAATTAACTAAGCAAATTTATAACAGTCATCAGCTATGGAAACTAACACTGAATCAAGGAACCATTTCCAACGTCTATCAAATCAAGAAAATTAGAGCTAATATAAGAGTACATAGTAGTTCTACAATCGGTTTCAGGTTCTCGCAATAATCTAAAGTAAAATTCAAACTATCATTTCTACGTTTGAGCTAGCTGGGATTGCAGAAAACCAAAAAAACTATCCTACACTACTAGAGCTAAAATAAACAAATAATACAGTTCAGCAGTCTTTAGTTAGTTATAATGTGAAGACTTAGCTAAAGAATTACTCAAACTACACTGAACCAAATGAATGAACACAAAAAATAAAAGAAGAACAAATCAGCATAGCCTTTATTTCATTCCAAGTTGAGAGCTACATCATCGAAGAGCTAAGATTGATACCTGGATGTGGAAGAAACAAAGTAAAAGAACAGGAGGTTAGCTTAAGCAGCAGTAGTATGACAGAATCAATAACAATATACCAAGCCCAAAATGATCAATGGAAACCAACTTTTAAGTACTTTTAAACCAGTAATAGTGTCAATAACACCCAGCAATCGAATTAGGCCAAAAATGAACCAAGACGCTCGAAAACCCCAATAGATTCAACTCATTTTTGGAATTCATCTTGTTCAGGGATTACTTCAGAATGGGATTTCAGGAATTTCAGGGATATTCTAATAGAATAGTAAAGAAAAATTCTTGTACTTTTAAGCTGCCTATATTTTCTGATCTCTCTTCCTTTTAATTCTCAGAAATTCTATCCAAAAATGATTTCTAAAGACCTTTTTAATTTTCAGAAAATTTTTGTCCAAACTCTCTCCAAAAACCTTTTTTGCAAGGCAAGAATGGCATGCCTTTATATGCAAGTTAACTAGCGCATCCGAAATGGGCTAGACTTATTATTTTAGACCCTTTTTAATTTCTTTTTTGCTGAAAGACCCCTGAGCTACTGACTTGTTACTCAAGTTTAATGACAACAAATATGAAATTTCACTAAGACCCCTTTCTAGAAGCTTCCAAATCAATTGCACTAAAGATTCCCTAAGTGCATTGTCCATTTTACCCTTTAAACTTTTAAAAATTATTTTGACGGACAAGCCTGGGTCCAATTCACCCAAGGACAATCAGACTTGGGTTTTTACTCTATTGGGTTGGCCCTTATATTCCTAAATGGGCCAATAAATATTCTAAGACTCACACATACCATCAACCCAATTAAGATTCTGAGCCAACTTAACCGGAATGCAATCATTTTCACAATTTGATTCTTAAAATATTCGGCCTATTAGTCAGACCTAATATAATGGACCAAATTAATGGACTAGGGTTACTGAAATTAATCATGTAGGAACATATACACACAAATAATTGACCACAACACTTTGAATTTTGTAATTTTCTCTAAATATTAAACTAACTAAAACTAAAGAAAAATGAGTCTAACCTAGATAAAGGTATGAAAACTGTTTTCCAGGGAACAAAAGGAAGAGAAGAAAGAAAGAAACAGAAGCAAAAATAAAAGAAAAAAATAAAAAAGAAGACCAGTCATACCTCTTTAAAAACTAACAGACACCATCTTTGAAACTTTACCCTCGACGAATCCGATTCCGAACTCAGAAATTCAAAACTCCACCGATTCGAATCTTTTAATTGAAGTTTAGGGTTTCGAATTTGGATATAGAATTTGAGGAGTTTGAGTAGGATTCGAGGGTAGAGGACGATGGATTTAGGGTGAGCAGGGTCTGGTTGTCCATTGATGTTAGTTTGGGGTTGATTGGTTGTGGTGGGGTTTTCCGTCGTTCTTCGAATCAAGATTCAAAAGATTCGGCTATGATTCGAGGGACGAGGTTTGGAGATTTGGAAAGAGGAGAAGGAAAGGAATCAGGGGTGTTAATTTGGTGGCCATCGGAGACCCGCCACCGCCGTGAGCGATTTCCAGCCGGCGGCGGACGACAGTGCGCGGAGAAATTAGTGTTGTTCTCTAGGGTTTGGCTGAGTGTGAAAGAGGAGATGAGAAAGGGGTGTTAACGTTAGGACATTTATATATTTATTGACCCTAGCTTCAAAGACATTAGATCATCAAACCTCGACGGCTGGGATTAAACCTTGATAAACGACATCATTTTGGGTTAGTGGGGGTGTTGGACCAAGTTAGGGTTAATTCTTGGGCTGGTTCGGGGGGTTAAATAACTGGGCTTGGGCGAATTTTGGCCCAAACTGGACCTTTTAGTTAAGTAACTTAATTTTTTTTATTTTCTTTTCTTTTCCTTTCAAAATTAAAATTAAAATTTAATTGAATCCTAAAAATTAAATTAATCTACCTAATTATATTAAGCTCTATTCAATAATCAACTCAATTAATTAGATTCCAAATTAATAAAATTCAAATCTAAAAATTAAACAAAGAGAAAGTAAATCAAATTTTTTATTTTTATTTTTTGTAGAATCCTTATTATTAATTAATTAAAAATATGTAAAGTCAAATCCTAAGTGCATGCAATTAATCTAAAAAATTAAATAATTAAAAGATAAAATCCTGTATATAAGAATTTGTAGGCTTTATTCAGGGGAGGCAGCTGTGGTTTCACTGCTGCTGCTGCTACTAGTACTTATTGATCTCCTTATACACCAAAAAGGAAAATCAAAATCTAAGCTAGCTATTCCTATCAACTACGAGTTACAAGATTCAAATCTATAAATTTCTTGAGTCTTAGCTGATTTTACTGTGGACCCCTATCTGAATCTCGATGCTCGTATGTTGTTGGTGTTGGTTCTTTCTTCAGCATTGGATCAGAATGGGACCTGCGAAACTTGTGACTTTGATTAAATTTGAGCAGTTCACATCCTTCTCTACTTCAAACAGTTTTAATTCGCTTCTTTTTTGTTCTTTTCTTCTTTTTCTTTATTATGGATTGAGTCTCACTCTTCCGGTCATCTCGAATCTTGTCCCTTGAGGTAAACCCTATTCGGGAACCAAAACACACAACGAACGAATTTTTTCTACCCCTGTTTTCTTTAAAACAAAATTTGTGAGTTATTTGCAATCACAAAATCTAAACTACTTTTTATTGAAAGCAATAAACATCAGGATTGTGCATCCTTCGGAATGAAGACTTAAATTGGGAGGATTTTCCGGTTATGCTGGAAAATGACCGGTTTATGCCGGAAAAGAAAACGGTCCTCGGGTTTTGCCGAGAGAAAAGGAAAAATGCTCCTTGAGTTATGCCAGGGAGGTCCGGGGGTTATGCTGGGATAAAAGAAAAAAAAGGTCCTTGGGTTATGCCAGGGATGTCCACTGGGAAAAAGGTCCTTGGGTTATTCCAGGGAGGTCCACGGGTTATGTCGGGATAAGAAAGTAAAAAGGCTCCTTGGGTTATGCCAGGGAGATCCACGGGTTATGCCGGGATAAGAAAGGAAAAAGGCTCCTTGGGTTATGTCATGAAGGTCCACAGGTTATGCCAGAATAAAAAAAAAGGTCCTTGGGTTATGCTTGGGATGTCCATGGGTTATTACTGGACAAAAGAAAAAGGTCCTTGGGTTATGCCAGGGAGATCAACGGGTTATGCCGGGATAAAAAGAAAATAAAAAATAAATAAAAAAGGGTTTCTACTAGGTATAAAAAGGAAGTCCATGGGTTATGCCAGGATAAAAGAAAAGGTCCTTGGGTTATGCAAGGGAGGTCCACAGGTTATGCCGGGATAGAGAAAAAAAGGTCCCTGTGTTATGGTAGGGAGGTCCACGAGTTATGGCCGGATAAAAGAAAAATAACCCTTGGGCTAAGCCAGGGAGGATCCACCGGTTATGCCGGGATAAAAGAAAAAGGTTACTTGGGTTATGCCAGGGAGGATCCATGGGTTATGCCGGGATAAAAGAAAAAGGTTCCTTGGGTTATGCCGGAAAGGATCCACGGGTTATGCCGGGATAAAGAAAAAGGGTCCTTTGGATATGCTAGGGGTGTCCATGGGTTATGCCGGGATAAAAGAAAACGTTCATTGGGTTATGTTAGATAGGTCCACGGGTTATGCCGGGATAAAAGAAAAAGTCTTTGCTGGGATAAAAGGAGAATGATCCTCGGGTTATGCCGGGATAAAAGAAAAAAGGTCATGCTGGAGATAAAAGGAAAAATGGTCCTCGGATTATGCCGAGGAGAGAAAAGATCCCCAGATTATCGTGAGGAGAAAAGGAGAATGATTTTCGGGTTATGCTAGGAACAAAAGGAAAATGATCCTCAGGTTACGCTGGGATAAAAGAAAAAGGTCCTCAAGTTATACTGGGAGAAATGGAAAATGATCCTCGGGTTATGCCGGGGAGATAAAGGAAAAGGATCCTCAGGTTATGCTAGGGACAACTAGGGAGTGTGGTCCTAAGTTAGAAAGGATGCAGCTAGAGATTGGAGGCCCTATGCTACCATGATTTTTGGGATTTTTCTTTTCTTCTTTTTTCTTCTTCTTTTCTTTACAAATGCAGGAAAGAATTTGGAGGAAACTTCCCTTTTGGGTTTATTGCTGCGAAGCTGTTCCTAGCACTTGCGCATTTCTTTTTTGGTTGCACTTGCTTCTTGCATGGTTGCTTTGGGATACACATGCTTAAAATTTTTCGAACAAAAATAATATTTAGTTTGAAACGGTGGTTGGTTTTGTGGCCTTGACTGTTTGACACCTGGATCTTGGCCCAACTTTAGTGAGAATCTCCACTACTTGCTGGCTTTTATTGAAGATAAATCTTTCTCCTAAAATCGAGGAACTTAACATTTTAGAATTTCTCACAACGGTTCGTCTGCGTGGGGCTTTGAACCTTTCACTTTATTCTGCCTTTAGGACCTTTGTCCTTGGATTTTTTTTCACTTTCAATAACTTTTCTGTCAGAACATCGGGATTCCTTTGCTTTTCAAATCCTTGCCAAGATAGTAATCCATGCGAGACTCAATCCTTTTTAACTTCATTTTGCTTTTGTGGACATTTGGCTTCGATTTCCTTTCCTTTCAGGAATTCAATTTCAAAACATCATCCGTCATGGCTAGCCGAGATCGGCTTGATGCGCTTGCTGAGGCTGCGTACCTTTCTTCATCTTTTATTAGGAAGAGCCCTGAGTCTTGCCACATTTTCTTAATTTCGAGAACAGAGAAAAGAATTAAAAGAATGAGTAACCAAAAGGCAAGGAAACGAATTTAAAGAGAAGTGTCCCTTTCGAGAAGAAAATAAGGACTTATCTAGGAGTGCATACAGGCTTCAAACAGATATGACATGCTTCTTGGACTGGATGCTCCATCCGTACAAACTTCTCCAATTTCTCATAAACTCATTGACCCGTGTTTCAAAACTAGGGAATCTTGCCAGAACTCTATCAATGGTGGGAAATGCTTTCTTTTCAACTGACGACGCCTTTTGCGAGTTTTCACAAATCGACCTCTCTCATTTCTCTCCTCACCATCGCCTGATAGGGCCCTTTATGAGTTTTCACTAAACGCACTCTATCATTTTCAATTTCTCTGCTTACCATCTCCTTATGGTGCCTCTAGGTTTTCACCAATAAGACTCTCTCAACTTATTTCTCTCGATTTGATTGCATCAAGTTCCAACAATGGGGTTTCCCGATTCCCATACCTTGGCCAATTGATCAGAAGGACTTGGACAAGGTTTAGGTGAAAAGAATCTGGATGGAATTACAACTTTGGAAAAATTATGGTGGGCTCCTTACCGAGCCATTATCATCTGCTCTAGTTTCACTTTCTTAGGGGACATGGAATTTTGGTTTCTGGTTTGACGGAACTGTTGAAAAACGTTCTCAAGGCACTAAACTAAACGTGTGTTCATATTTGTAGGTTTTGATAAATGACAAACGATGCGCAATTGACATATGACGAGGTCCAAGCACAAGTCGCAAATGTCACGTAACGAAGTTCAAGCACAAGACAAACAAAGATCAAGATTAAACAAAGTTATACATGAGTCGCTCTTTAATTGTGATCTTGATCCGACAATTTAACTCAAGACTTGGCTTCTCTCGTAAAAACATTTTTTTCATGCATATTTAATTTAGAGCAAAATGATTTTAAATCATGCATATTTATTTTAGCAAAATGATTTTTAAACATGCCTCTAAAATCTGGACAAAGATAATCGATTATGTACTTATGATAATCGATTATGTTAAGGCAGCCGCAAGACAATCGATTGTGTACCTTATGACAATCGATTGTGTTGAGGCAGTATCCATCAGATGTTTGAAATCTGCATGACAATCGATTGTGTACCTTATGACAATCGATTGTGTTGAGATAGTGTCCATCAGATTTTTCAAAGCTACAAAATAATCGATTGTGAACCTTATGACAATCGATTGTGTTGAGGCAGTGTCTATTAGATTTTTCAAGACTGAAAAATAATCGATTGTCCATACAGCATAATTGAATATGTAAATGACCGTTGCCAAAATATTTTCAAACTCCGTCAGATAATCGATTATAGGATTTTAATAATCGATTGTTTGAAGTAAAATCTGAAAAAGATTTTTTGAACGTTGCCAAGTAATCGATTGTATATTTCTGATAATCGATTGTTTTAAGTAAAATCTGGAAATGATTTTTTGAACGTTGCCAGTAATCGATTATACGTCTTAGATAATCGATTATGCTGCGTAAAATCGGGGAATGATTTTTGGAACGATTGGAAAACAATCGATTGTGCCAATTAGACAATCAATTGTGGTAGCACAAAATCAGCAATTCTTAATTGGCAATTAGGCAACGGTTATGCATGGTTTTGACACTATAAATACATCTTCAAATCAGTCTTCTAAACACAACAACTGATCATATTATTGCTAATGCTTGCATACTCTCTTATTCATCATTTTCTATTCATTACATAAGTTTTTGAGAGCCAAATTCTTGACGAAAGTTGTTGCGTTCTTGAGCGTATTTATTTTACTCATATCTACTCTTAAGGAGAGTCTTGTTTTGAGTGCAAAGTGTTTTTATACACTTGAAGGGAAGTGTTAATCCCTTGTATTGTAAGAAGGAACGTTGTGATTCCTTTGGTTGAAGTCTTGAAGTGTTGTATCTTCGAGCAAAGGTTGTTGAGGCTTGTGTGACTCAAGTTCTCAGTTTGTAACGGTTTGTTAAGCACCCGTAAGCTTAACGAAGTTAGTGGAAATTTCGAGAGAGTCTCTCGGGGACTGGACTAGCCACGGGTTGTGGTGAACCAGGATAACATCGGTGCGTTCGTTCTTTATTATTTACTTATCGCACTTATTTCATTCCTGCAATCTTTAAATTCCGCAAGTCTACGCTATTTTTCATTATAACGCTATTCACCCCCCCCACTCTAGCGTTAAGCGTATATTCTAACAATTGGTATCAGAGCCCAACTCTCTGAAAAACTTAACCGTTTGAGAGAAACAATCCATGGCTTCTACTCGTGATTCTTTTGCAGGAATAGGTGAAGGACAAAGCTCCACCCGACCACCACTATTCGATGGCACAAACTATACGTACTGGAAGGAAAGGATGAGAATATTCATACAATCGAATAGTTTTCATCTGTGGAAGGTTATAATGAAGGGAGAACAAATTCCAACCAAAAAGGTTGAAAATGAATGGGTTCCAAAATCCGAAGATGAATACGATGCGGATGATATCCGAAAAGTGCAGAACAATGCTAAAGCCATCAACTTATTATATTGTGCTGTAAACGCTGATGATTACAGAAAAATATCATGTTGCACAACGGCAAAGCAAATGTGGGATAAGCTGGAAATCACGTACGAAGGTACGGACCAGGTAAGAGAGGCTAAAGTTGATTTTCTAACCCATGCATATGAACGGTTTCACATGAAGGAAGGCGAAAGGGTCGATGACATGTTCGAACGATTTTCAAAAATCGTCAAAAATCGTTAATGACTTACATGCTCTTAAGAAGACCTTCACGGATAAGGAACTTGTCCGAAAAATTCTCCGAAGTCTCACTCCGGAATGGCGCTCCAAGGCCGACGCGATTCAAGAGTCTATTGGCATTTCAAATGTCACCATCGACGGATTAAGAGGTAACCTTAAAACTTATGAATCTACTATACTTAACCCTCTTGTTAATGATCAAAGGAAACAAAGAATCTCCCTCAAGGCAAGCACAAGTCAACCTCAAAATGATGAGGACGAAAATAACGAGTTCGGACTCGTTATTAAGAGATTTCAAAAGTTCATGCGAAAAGAGTATGAACGAAAAGGCAAACAACAAGGAGATCAAGTAAAGTGCTATGGATGCGGAGAAATCGGGCACATCAAATCAAATTGCCCAAATGTCAAAAAGGAGAAGAAACCCTTCAAGAAACAACGAGCATACATATCTTGGGGAGGCAACTCCGGAGACGAGTCGAGTGAGGAAGAAGAAGATCGAAACCGCAAATCTTTGTCTCATGGCTCACGAAAACAATCAAGAAGAGGTATGTCAAATTTCTTCCAAAAACTTCTATTCTCTTGAGGAAATGCAAAATGCCTTTGATGAGTTGTATAGTGAATTCATTAAAGCTTCCAAAACTGTTAAAAACATTAAGGAAAATGCTTCTTTGAAAGAAAAAGGTTTTGAAAAACAACTCTCTTTGAAAGAAATGGATTTGGAAAATGAGAAGTTGAAAGAAGAAAACAATTTTTTCGGCAAGAGAAGCGCCGACAAACCCGAGAGTTCTAGTAAAAATTGTACTTCTTGCATGCATCTAAAAGATGAGGTAGAAAGACTTAAGGGCACCTTAGATAAGTTTAATTCTTCTCATAAAAATTTGAATGAGGTTCTTGTTAATTTGAAATCGACCAAACATGGGATAAGTTTTAAA
>JAXGFW010000176.1:0-58000 GCA_034376525.1 Nicotiana benthamiana
AAATTCATCTTCGTTTTTTTTATTTAATTGATGATTTTAAAATGAAATTGAGGGAGTTAGGGTTTGAGTTTTGGAGAGTTTTAAATGAGGATTTGAGGGACCAAACGGAGTCTGATTTTGATAAATTTTACATGGTTAGACTCGGGAGAGAACAAGGATTTTGATTCTGCCATTTTAGACTGAATTAGAGACGTGGGCCGGGGGGCCAAATTTTGATCGATTTTGAATTTTTGGCATATTTTGTAGTTTTTATTATGGAATTCGATTTTTAGCATATGGTGATGGTATTAATATGATTATGGTTAGATTGGGGTTTTTGGAGACCGAGTCCATAGACGAGGGCATCCCGGAGTAAAATTTATGCGGTTGAGGTAACTAACACTTTTAAGTTTGGCTTTGAGGGTATAAATCCGGAGAAAGTAATATCATGTGACTGTTTGGTGGTGATACCCATGCTTGGTGACAGCCATGTGGGTTTGCACCACGAGAGATTGAGACTTGGTCTGTCCCCTGAGGCTGTGGGCCTAATGGTTACCTGTGGTTATGTGTTTACTTGTTGTTGAACTTGTTTGCCTTTAGGTTAGAGATCATGCTTAGGCTTTATTCATTCTCATGTTATTTGTACTCAGTCATAGAAACTATTGTATATTTTTACCTCTGTCTCTATTAATTGATAATATGTTGTGATACTTGATGTGGGTTCTGTCCCCTTATTTGTTGATGATGGTGAGGCTAGCGAGGTACATGATTGAGTAAGGCCGAGGGCGTGGTTGTGAGGATATTAATACCATAGTGCATGAGTTGTCTACGTAGCACGTGAGTTGACCGTGCAGGTCTAGGTATTTATACCGTAGCGCGTGAATTGTCGGCGTAGAACGTGATTTAACCGTGCGGATCCAGGTATTGATATGATGGAACGTGAGTTGTCCGTGCTTAGTGCTTGGGTTTTTGGAGCCCCTTCGGAGTCTGTACACACGCTAGTGAGCCCAGAGTGTTGAGTGTTGAGTGCTACTAACAAGCCATGGAGTGACATTGCTGTGAGGTTGCATTTACTTTTGATGTTGTTGCATTTTTATCGATTAGTTTCTTTGTGACAATTACTGAGTTATGGAATTACCTTTTTGTTCTTATTATTTTTAAATTATGAAAAGTAAATAATTGGACTGTTTTACTTAGCTCATCACTACTACTCAGTTTCTTAGTTATTTTTATTATTAGTGAGATTTGTACTCATACTATACCCTGCACTTTATATGCAGATCCAGGTGAGTTAGAGCACGACGATCGTTGAGTTCAGGCTAGTTATCTTTTGAGACTGTGGTATGAAAAATTTATGAAAAATTTGAATGTTAGTATTATTTTATTAAATCCTTAAAAAATAATTAGTACTAATATTTTGGGAATAGGCTTATCTTATAACACGAAAAATGCCATTACGACGATGGTTAGATTTTGAATCGTGACTGTATATCTGCAATCTCATTCTTATGTTATAATAAATGATATACTTATCTCATAATTTGTAACTCTCATTATAAATAAAACTAAAACGCATGCTCCATAATTCATTGAGCAAATTTTTAGTCCATTTCGGTGCATCCTTTGACCAATTAATTGCTTCTGCTTTCTACTACTTTTGACATACATATATAAAGGAGATTATGGGTGTATTTGGTATAATCGAAAAAATATTTTCCACGTAGTAATTTTATTTATTTTTGGGCTGTTTTGGTATGCAAATTAAGGAAAATGACTTCTCAAGAGTATTCATAAATAATTTTGATATAATAAATATGAAGCCATAAAAAGTAACAACCTTCTGGACCCAGAAATTTCATTAACTTTCAAACTGCTAAACATTCAAAACCGCGAAATTTTGAACCCGTAAACTTTATAATTTATAAACTCGTAAACTTTCAAACATATAAATCTCTGAACTCATAATTTTGGAAACGGTAAAATTTAATGAAAGTTGTTGATTTAATGATATTAGTCCACTGCAGTTTGAGTTTGGTATGTAACTACCTGTCTTACGTTGGTTGAGAAAGTGAGCTAACTTAATCTTAAGCTAGTTTTAAAGATTGAGTTGCCTCAAAGGTATATATATTCCTGAGATATTTGCACAAATAGCCTTTTTTGTGGCCATTTGTTAAGTTGTTGCTTCGATTTTCTATTTGGTTTGCTGGAGTTGTGGCTTGCCATTACTCTTTCTTTTCTATCTTTTCTAATCTGAGGGTCTTGCGAAAATAGTCTCTCTATCTTCTTGAGATATTTGCACAAATAGCCTTTTTTGTGGTTGTTGGTTAAGTTGTTTCTTCGGTTATATGTTTGATTTGCTAAACGTTGTTGCTTGCTGTTACTCTTTCTTCTCTATCATTTCTAATCTGAGGGTCTTGCACAAAATAGTCTCTCTATCTTCTTAGGATATTTGCACAAATAGCCTTTTTGTGGCCATTCATTAAGTTGTTGCTTCGGTTTTCTGTTTGGTTTGCTGGAGTTGCTGCGTGCCGTTACTCTTTCTTCTCCATATTTTCTAATCTGAGGGTCTTGCGAAACAATATCTCTATATTCTTGAGATATTTGCACAAATAGCCTTTTTCGTGGTCGTTGGTTAAGTTGTTTCTTCGGTTTTCTGTTTGGTTTGCTAGAGTTGCTTACTGTTACCCTTTCTTCTCTATCTTTTCTAAACTGAGGGTCTTGCGAAAACTGTCTCTCTATCATCTTGAGATATTTGCTCAATTAGCCTTCTTTTTTTGTGGCCATTGGTTAAGTTGTTGCTTCGGTTTTCTGTTTAGTTTGCTAGAGTTGTTGCTTGCCGTTACTCTTTCTTCTCTATCTTTTCTAACCCGAGGGTCTTCGAAAACAATCTCTCTATCTTTTGAGTAGGGGTAAGTTCTACGTACATTTTACTCTCCCAGACTTCACTAATAGAATTACACTGGATTGTTATTGTTGTTAGTCTAGTAAACTAAATTTGTCTTAAAGAAAATACCAACCTATTTAAAAAGGAAAATTTAGTCCATCGGGAATAAAATTTAAAGAGTGGCATTTAACAATATTTATATATGGTGCAAATATCTCATTTTCTTATTATCATAATATTGGACAGTTATCAACTCATAAGTCAATTTTCATGATTAACTTAGGCTCAAATTAAGTACATATTATGTTGGAAATCCAACACGCGGAAAGTTTCAGTATAATATAATAGAGTACACTGAAGTTTCAATATAATAATTTCAGTATATTATATTGAAGTATTTTTTCGTATTTTGAACAGTGTTCTCGTTCACATTTATCTTTATATGAAAAGTGACTAAATTTCGATTAGTTTTGAAATTGTGGCTATTTTTGAATGACCACTTGCATATCTGGTTATTTTTTAATTTCTCCCAAAATAAACACGTCAAGGGGGCTGGATCAGAACCTAACCCTATGAATTCATGGAATTGTTACACAAATAGCAGATTCAATCTTTACTTTGTTTAGCTAGTATACGTAGATTATACAGTAATTATACATAGTTATATATTAAGTGACGAATTCAATGTGAGTGAATATTCTAAAGTTATGGGTTAACTAACAATCCCGTTGAGTTTTTCACTTAAATCGTCTAATTAGTTTATCTAGTTTATTGATTGACGATGTTAATATTGCTCGTAGCATTCTTCGGAAATACAACTCGCCTATTCAAGCTAACCTAACGCCTATATTCCGATGGAATTAAAATTAACAAGAACACATTTATAATTCCTGTATAGTAACGAAGCAAAGCAATTATGTATATTCTTATCCTAACCGCAAATCCGCCCCTCTCAGAGTTAAGATCTTGCTCTACTCAATCTTATGTGCAATCTAGAATTCCCTCTCCCGAGTTCAATCCTAGATTCGTAGATAGTATTCAATTGATGATCAAGCAATCAAATTATTAAACGCAAGATTGAATAAATAAACCAATATGATAAAATAATAAGAACAATTCAAGCGTCAAACCACAACGTTCGTGTACACCCATTACTCTAGATTTAATAAACTATGAAACTAAAAGAAGAGAAGAGAAGAAAAACTAATTAGAAGCCTCCTCCAAGCGTGGTTCGTGTTGCTCCACGTGAATTTTCCTTCAAAGTGTGTTAGACCCCCTTCAAAATATGTTAGATATCCTCCTAGTTAGGTTTAGACTCACTTTTATACGAGTTGGGAGAGTCTTGGACCGAAATAACTTTGTCATGGGCGAAATTGAATAGAAATCCCATCACCAGCGCCCGGCCGAGCGCTAGGCCGTGTTCCTGGCGCTGGTAAATTGAACAATCTATCTGGGGCGCCAGAGGTGGCGCTAGGCGCTGAAAATGCCATCTTTATCTTTTTCGTCCGTTTTAGCTCTAAGCTCGTACTGTTCGCCCTCAATTATTTCTCGGATCAATCATACTCATAAAACACCTCAAATTAATATACATCAACATATTTTACATCCTAAATCCACGAAACTAAGGTAAATCATGAGGCGATATACATATAAATATACATACTTTAAGATAAACATCAAAACTCTAGCATACGAAAAATTCTAATATAATATGATGGATTATGGAGCTCCTGTATATAAACTTCCAGCATATTATGTTGGAACTCCAGCACATTATGATGGAAGCTCATACATAAAAAAAATCGAATTCCAACATATTATGCTGGAATAATTTCGAATTTTTAAGTATATTTTTGTTCAGATTTTATCTTTACATAAAAAGGTTACTGAATTTTAATTATTTTTGAAACCATGGCTATTTTTTAATTACTAGTTATAAATCTGACTATTTTTTATTTTGTCCTAAATTATTTCTTATGTATTCATGTAGGTAGTATAACTCTTAGCATAGTATTTATCTCATTATCTCATCGCTATCTATCTTGTACGCATTTCATATATCTCATTCTAATCTTATAATAAATTATATACTTATCTCATAATTTGTAACTCTCATTATAAATAAAACTGAAACGCATGCTCTATAATTCATTGAGCAAATTCCTATTCCTTTTCGGTACATCCTTTGACCATTAAATTGCTTCTGCTTTCGACTACTTTTGTCATCAATTCCTCAAGGTTTTGTTGTTGTCTGTCGTGCTGGTGACGTTAGGTATCCTCGTTTGGGTCCTCGTTGAGGTCGAGTAATTTTAGACAAACTTAATTTAATTGATCATTGTAGCTCTCATATACTGAAAAGCACATCGTTTACTATTTAATTTGGTTGATCATAGTTGCTCTGGTTGGTCATTATTCATTGTGAAACCCTACTGCCATCAACATCATGTTCTTCGTATTCCATATCAATCCATAAAATAAGATTGGCTATAATGATGATAAGAAAGAGAAAATCAACCATAGAAAAATTTAACTAACCATGGATAATAAATACCTTTAGTAAGGGAAAGTTTCTAAACTCAAAATTGATTATAATAACTTTAATCGTAATTTTGTTTTTGGTAAAGTAATTATAGAACGACTTAACACTTAAGAAAAACATGAATTAGCGACAGACAAATTCTGTCACTAAATAGCATATTTGCATCAAGCGCTAATATTGAAACCTAGCAACAAGTGTTTGTTCAGAATATTCACTAGATGAAACTTGAGAGAATAAAAAAACACTTGAAATGCCACTAAAAACTTCTATCATTGAACTCTTCAACCATCAAATAGCCTTCAATTAATTCCAATTCAATCTTGGAAAATTGTGAAACTATGATGAAATGATGATTGTTGCGATAACAATGAGTGGAGAGCAGTGGAATTCGTATCACATGACGATCAGTGGCAGAGCCAGAAACTTCTTTAAGAGAATACAAGAAGTATTCTCTTTGTTGGAGAATTCAACGTAGCTCGACTACTGCCATTTGTAAGTAATTAAATAAAGGCGGAAAGGCCAAATTATCCATATACTATCGAAAATTAGTCACATTTATACCTGTTTCTACTTTCAGTACAAATATATGGCTACGTTAGTAAAGTATATAAAATCGTTCCTAACCCTAACAGATTTCCAACAGGGCAGTAGGACCAGTCACTTAATGTGCCAACTGGGCAAATACCAACCCGAATTATAGAGAACACTACCCATTTTTTGACCCGTTTACCCTCTTCTTTTGGAGAGTTGAAGATCAGAAAAATGAACAAACAAAAGAAAAGAATTCAATGTCTAAAAGTATCTCAGATCGGATCATAGTTCATTCGTTCAAGTTAAGAGTAGTTACATTTCTAAACAAAAAAAGAAAGAAAATAAAATTATCCCCAAAAAACTATGAGAGTAGGAATTATATCATAGGACGATCAATGACAGAGCCAGAAGTTTTTGCAAGGGAATACAAAAACAAAAAAATAAATAAATATAAGTATACCACATATAGATATCAAATCCGAGACCTATAACATTTTTAGAAGTAGCTTTGTTGCTATGTTGACGTAGCTCGGCTACTGGCATTTATATAAATAGTTAATAAACTATATATCAAAAGTTTATAAGAACCTGGATGTAGCATCTTTTGTTATCAAACCATATTTTTTGATTGGTATCAAGCCCTAGCTCCTCACTCAATTTCTCTATCACATCGTTTTCTGGATTTGGTATTTGACTAAAAACCCTAATCAGAAAATAACAAAAATCTGTTAGACATGCAATGAAAAGGAAAGAAATTCTTGAGAATGGAATCAACGAATTCTTGAGAATGGAATAAAATTCGTAATTAGGTAAGAAATTCTTCTTCTTCTTGATTTACTTAATTGAATCAGCCTTTCTGTTTTACTTTTCTTAAAATTAATGAAATGAAATATGTGAATCTGACGGACGGAGAAAATAAGATAAAAAACTAAAAACCAAAAATAGCCACCAAACACTTAGATTGATACAGAGAGAAAGCTATGATAGCCACCAAAAATAGACCAAAATAGACAACATTATTTAATAAACAACATCGTAAATATAAAAACACCGAAAATTAAAAGGACCAACAAAAAAAGAGAGATGTTATAAAACAATAAAAGAACAAGAACAATAGAGAGAAAAGTAGAGAGAGGAGTATTCTTATTGATACTTAGGGATGATTTACAATGGGGTAAGACCCCTGTATTTATAGGCATAGAAAAGACTTAGCCTCAAAGTAAAACTCTAGAATCTCTCTAAATATAGACATTCACCTTAAATAAGATTCTATTTATAACACTCCCCCTTGAATGTCTATTCAATAATGTGCCTCGTTAAAACCTTAACTAAAACAAAACCCAATGGGAAAAATTTAAAGAAAAGGAAAAAGAGTACACATGTTTGAATATGCGCCTATTGGTTGCCTCGTTAAAAACCTTGCAAGAAAAACCCAGTGGGACAAAACCTTGTAAGGGAAAAAGAGTGCAACGCGCATTTACTCCCCCTGAAAAGAGCATCAATTCACATCCTTGAGTTTTCGCATTCTGATCTTGTGAACTAGCTTCTTGAAGGTTAACGTTGGTAGAGATTTTGTGAACAAATCAGCCATATTATCACTTGAACGAATCTGTTGCACATTGATATCACCATTCTTTTGAAGATCATGTGTGAAAAATAACTTTGGTGAAATATGCTTTGTTCTATCTCCTTTTATGAATCCTCACTTCAATTGAGCTATACATGCTGCATTGTCTTCATACAAAGTCGTGGGTAGTTTATTACACTTCAAACCACATTTGTCTTGAATATGATGTATGATAGACCTCAACCACACACACTCCCGACTTGCTTCATGAATAGCGATTATCTCGGCATGATTAGATGAAGTAGCCATAATTGATTGCTTAGTCGATCGCCAAGATATGGCGGTGCCTCCACAGGTAAACACATAACCTGTTTGAGATCGAGCCTTGTGTGGGTCGGATAAATATCCAGCATCAGCATAACCAAGACTGCAATTATTGCCATAAAATAAGCCCGTATCGGTAGTCCCCTTTAGGTACCTCAATATATGTTTGATCCCATTCCAATGTCTCCTTGTAGGAGCCGAGCTATACCTTGCTAAGACATTAACTGAAAAGGTTATGTCAGGCCTTGTAGTATTTGCAAGGTACATTAGTGCGCCAATTGCACTAAGATATGGTACTTCAGGACCAAGTAGCTCTTCATTCCTTTCTTGCGGTCGGAATGGATCTTTATTCACATCAAGTGATCGAACAACCACCGGAGTACTTAAAGGATGTGCTCCATCCATGTAAAACCGTTTCAGTACCTTTTCTATATAGGTAGATTGATGAACAAAAATTCCGTTTGACAAATATTCAATTTGCAAACCAAGACATAATTTTGTCTTTCCGAGATCTTTCATCTCGAATTCATTCTTTAGATAATCAATTGCCTTTTGGAGTTCTATGGGGGTTCCAATAAGGTTTATGTCATCGACATATACGGCAAGTACAACAAATTCCGATGTTGTTATCATTATAAAAACACACGGGCAAATGGCATCATTTATATAGCCTTCTTTTAATAAATACTCACTAAGACGATTATACCACATTCGTCCTAATTGCTTTAGACCATACAAGGATCTTTGCAATTTGATTGAAAACATTTCCCGGGACTTTGAATTATGAGCGTTTGGCATTTTGAGTCCCTCGGGAATTTTCATGTATATCTCATTATCAAGTGAGCCATAAAGGTAGGCAGTAACCACATCCATTAAATGCATGTCAAGCTTTTCAAGGACTGCAAAACTAATGAGATAACGAAAAGTTATGGCATCCATTACAGGCGAATATGTCTCTTCATAATCGACACCAGGCCTTTGAGAAAATCCTTGTGCAACAAGGCGTGCCTTATATCTTTGTACCTCGTTTTTCTCATTTCTCTTGCGTACAAAGACCCATTTATAGCCAACAAGCTTAACACCATTAGGTGTTTCAACTATAGGGCCAAAAACTTCACGTTTTGCCAGCGAATTCAATTCTGATTGAATTGCTTCTTGCCATTTTGGCCAATCATGTCTTTTTCGACATTGTCCAACAGATTGAGGTTCAAGATCCTCATTTTCTTGCATAATTCTAGATGCGACATTAAAAGCAAAGACATAATCCACCACTATATCCACTCGATTAAAATTTGCCTCAATATCGATTGGATTTATGGATAGTCCCTTATTTTCCTGAGTCTCGGGCTCAAAGGATTCTTCATGAATCTCAGAATTTATTAAATCATGAATTTTCTCATGAGATTCTTTCGTAGTGTCATTTTGATCGTTTGCTTTCCTCTTTCTAGGATTTCAATCTTTGGAACCTAATGGCCTGCCACTCTTCGGGCGTGCATTCGACTCATTAGATATGACACTAGATGATTGTCCAACAGGGACATCAATACGGATTGGAACATTCTCCGCCGGGATGTGGGATTTTGTTATCCTTTTCAAGTCCGTAAATGCGTCAGGCATTTGATTTGCTATTCTTTGCAAATGGATAATCTTTTGCACCTCTTTTTCACAAATAGAGGTACGTGAATCAAGATGAGATAATGATGCATTTTTCCACAAAATTTCCCGTTTGGTTTCACCAACTTCTCCCCCTAATTTAGAGAAAAGTGTCTCATCAAATTGACAGTCTGCAAATCGTGCAGTGAACAAATCCCCTGTCAATGTTTCGAGGTAGCGAATAATGGAGGGCGATTCAAACCCAACATATATTCCTAACCTTCTTTGCGGACCCATTTTGGTGCGGTATGGCGGTGCTACAGGCACATATACTGCGCATCCAAAAATTCTTAAATGGGATATATTGGGTTCATGACTCAAAACCAATTGCAACGGGGAATATTTGTGATAATTCGTCGGTCTGAGACGAATTAGCATTGCTGCATGCAAAATGGCGTGACCCCATACTGAAGTGGGCAGCCTCATTTTCATTAGTAATGGTCTTGCAATCAACTGCAGGCGTTTAATTAAAGATTCTGCAAGACCATTTTGAGTTTGAACATGAGCTACAGAATGTTCCACTTTTATCCCAATTGATAAGCAATAATCATTAAATGCTTGGGATGAAAACTCAGCAGTATTATCCAGTCTAATAGACTTGATTGGATTATCAGGAAAATGTGCTCGTAGTCGAATTATTTGTGCCATTAGTTTTGCAAACGCAAGGTTGCGTGATGACAACAGGCACACATGAGACCATCTACAGGATGCTTCTATTAGGACCATAAAATATCTAAAAGACCCACTAGGTGGGTGAATAGGTCCACAAATGTCCCCTTGTATACGTTCCAAAAATGTAGGTGACTCAGTCCCAACCTTTGTTGGTGATGGTCTTGTAATTAACTTGCCTTGATAACAAGAAGTGCAAGAAAATTCATTATTTAAAAGAATCTTGAAATTCTTTAACGGATGCCCATATGAGCTTTCTATAATCCGTCTCATCATGATTGATCCAGGGTGTCCCAATCGATCATGCCAAAGTACAAAAGTATTGGAATCAGTAACCTTTTGGTTTACTGTTGAATGTGCCTCAATTGCACTAATTTTTGTCCAATACAGGCCACAAGATAAAGACGGGAATTTCTCAATAACCCTCTTTTGGCCAGAGACATTCTTTGTAATGCTGAGATATTCAAGATTATTCTCATCTATTGTCTCAAAATGATAGCCATTCCGGCGTATATCTTTAAAACTCAACAAGTTTCTCTTACACTTGGAGGAGAACATTGCATTCTCTATGATAAACATTGTTCCTCTAGGCAGAGTTATAGTTGCTCTTCCGGAGCCTTCAATCAATTTACTACTACCAGAGATTGTAATAACATCTGCCTTACACATACTTAGTTGAGAGAAATATTTCTTTTCTTTGAGTATCGTATGTGTAGTACATGAATCAACTAAACAAATATTTGATCCAAGATTGCTTTGTGAGATATCCATATTTGCTTTCCCATGGTTTGACATACAAAAGAAAATACACGAACATGAGAATAAACAAATTCAATCCGTTTGTCTCAATGTAATCGATTGTTAAACATACATAATCGATTATTTCCTATTTTGAAAAACTTCAGATCACACTGTCTTAATATAATCGATTGTTAAACATAAATAATCGATTATTTGCTATTTTGAAAAACTTCAGATCAGACTGTCTTAATATAATCGGTTGTTAAACATACATAATTGATTATTTGCTATTTTTGAAAAACTTCAGATCATACTGTCTTAATATAATCGATTGTTAAACATACATAATCGATTATGTCTTAATATAATCGATTGTTAACAAGTATATAATCGATTGTTTTGCAGTTTTAATGCGAAATATTAGATAATCGACTAACTGTTAGGTTATTCGATTAACTCTACTGAAAAATAAAAAATATCTTTGAAATTTAAGCATATTGAAACATTCTAAAGAACTAATACTAACATTGTATCATAAACTAACTAATACGAGCTGATACTAATGACAATTAGTTTATTCACTAACTAATACAAATAAGTAAAATAAAATCAAACAATTCCATCTTCCTTCATCACAAATCCATCACCGATTAAGTGGTCTATTTTCCCCTCGGGTTGCTCAAAGAAGTCTGCTACATCCAGGTGGGTGATGTCAAAATTGTCGTCAGAGACAAAATTTGTTTCAGGGCCTTTATTTAGAGATGCTTGATAAAGGTCAACCAAATGTCTTGGTACACGGCAAGCTTTTGACCAGTGCCCTTTTCCACCGCAACGTAACATATAGTTTCTGAACTATTTGCCTGTGGATTCTCATAATCCCGTTTCTGCTTTTGGTGGTTATTTCTCTTCGGGGGGTGACAGACATCAGGGAAATTTCTTCTTTGCCTACGTCCACGGCTATGACCCCGATTACGACCACGACCATGACTAGATCCATGGCCTTTTTCATGCTTGGCATAATGAGAATACACCTTATCTGCTTCAGGCAATGGTGTAGACCCAGTGGGTCGATTTTCGTGATTTCTCATGAGCAGGTCATTGTTTCGCTCAGCCACAAGGAGAAGAGAAATCAGTTCAGAGTACTTTTTGAAACCTTTCTCTCTGTACTGTTGTTGCAGTACCATATTGGAGGCATGAAACGTTGTAAACGTTTTCTCAAGCATATCATAATCAGAGATATTATCTCCACAGAGTTTCAATTTAGAAGTAATTCTGAACATTGCAGAATAATATTCAGAAACAGACTTAAAGTCTTGGAGCCTCAGATGAACCCAATCATATCGTGCTTGTGGCAGAGTGACCAACTTCAGGTTGTCATATCTCTCCTTTAAGTCGTTCCACAAGATGAGTGCATCTTTGACTGTGAGATATTCAATTTTCAAACCTTCATCAAGGTGATGGCGCAAGAAAATCAAGGCCTTAGCACAGTCTTGGGTGGATGCTTTATCTCTGTCTTTAATGGCGTCTCCAAGACCCATAGCATCTAAGTGGATTTCAGCATCCAACACCCATGTCATATAGTTCTTGCCCGAAATTTCAAGGGCAACGAACTTTCTTTTCATAATATCAGACATAATTAAAACCAAATTCGGAAAGAGGGAAATACCTTAATTTTCTCAAGAGGATTCTTGAGACGGTAGAGTCTTGTGCTGATAACGTGTTATAAAACAATAAAAGAACAAGAACAATAGAGAGAAAAGTAGAGAGAGGAGTATTCCTATTGATACTTAGGGATGATTTACAATGGGGTAAGACCCCTCTATTTATAGGCATAGAAAAGACTTAGCCTCAAAGTAAAACTCTAGAATCTCTCTAAATATCGACATTCACCTTAAATAGGATTCTATTTATACCAAGAGAGACTTAAAATTATTCAATAAAGCTCACTCTTCTAGCTTTTGAATTTGTTCATCAGAACTAGACCCAATGGGAGAATCCATGAGCGTGAAAAAAAAGAGAAGTGAAGAATTATTCCACTGTTTTAGAGTTTTTATAAGTGATTTTAAGAGAATAAGAACAAACCCAAAAAGGAAAAAGAAAAAGAAACAACAGACAATAAATAAATAAACAAATTAGTAGAGAAATAAATTAGTAAAAAAAATAATTAAATTATTATGAAATAATATAAGAACAAGAACAATATAGAGAAAAGTAGAGAGAGGAGTATGTTTATTGATACTTTGGGATGATTTACAATGGGGTAAGACCCCTCTATTTATAGGCATAGAAAAGACTCAGCCTCAAAGTAAAACTCTTCTATAAGATAGACATTCACTCTAATTAGAGTTCTATTTATAACACTCCCCCTTGAATGTCTATTCAATAATGTACCTCGTTAAAACCTTAATTAAAACAAAATCCAATGGGAAAAAATTAATGAAAAGGAAAAAGAGTACACATGTTTGAATATGCGCCTATTGGTTGCCTCGTTAAAAACCTTGCAAGGAAAACCCAGTGGGACAAAATCTTGTAAGGGAAAAAGAGTGCAACGCGCATTAACTCCCCCTGAAAGAGCATCAATTCACATCCTTGAGTATTTGCATTCCAATCTTGTGCACCATCTTCAAAGCGATCTTTGGTAGAGATTTGATAAATAAATCAGCCATATTGATTTGAATAAATATTCCGCACCTTGAAATTATTATCCTTGATAGATATGAAGATCTTCATATAATGTCGTGGAATGACTCTTCAATATCTCCATAGATGTATTCTCGATTCCATCATGCTTATAGTTATAGCAAGATACATATGTACACAAATTGCACTTAGGATGTGGTACTTCAGGACCAAGAATTGTATATGCTTCAAGCAACTTCAATCATTGACTTTATACTTTCAAGTTTTTGAACTACATGTCCAAAACTACATGTCTTTCATATGGAATCAATTCTACTTGAATTGTATCTCTTCCATTTAGCCAATATTTTTGTTTGTATTCGACAAACATAAGATCCTCATCGATATTTAGCGCTATCATAGATGTCGTCGACGAACATTTTATATCGGTTCCAATAAATTTTCATAAAGACATAACATGGAGATCTCTTTATTCATATATTCAGGTACCTGAATCTCTCATGAGATTTTATGAAGTGTTATGTCATGTGATCTTCTAGATCACTTGCCTCTCTATTATGATCACTTTGATCATTTACTCATCTTCTTTATTAAGAAGTTATTTTGAAACCGATTTGTCTATACGCTTTAAGCGTATCAAAGACTTTGTCCTTCTGGGACTTAATATGAGCATTTGCAGTGAGAATATAGTTACTTTCTTTGGGTCAGCAAATGCGTATAGCATGCTTTGCAATTTGTTGCAATTGAATTATCCTTTTATGAACTTCAGGTTCATATTATGATATTCGAGGATCTATATATACAAATGATAATTCATCCCATGTAACCCTTTCTCAAGTGTTTATCATGTCTCCCCCTCATGTTAGAAAAGCTAACTTGTTTCCTCAACTTTGAGAGTCCATCTTTGTGCATTATGGTGTTAATGAAAATATACACCGCACATTAATAATAATAAGATGAAATTATTTGGTTCCTGACCCTGAACCACTTGTGAGGGGAGAATATAATATACTCTCGTATACAACGTATATCAAACTGATATATATAACTTTGTTCTCATAAGAAACAGTTTAGCTATTAAGTGGAGGCACTCAATAATTATCTTGCTAAACCAACTATGATATAAACCAACTTATCAAGATAAACTATCTTGAATAGAAAATCTGGAAATTATGCTCGAAGTTATATTACTGAGCAATTTATCTCGCAAGCACCGGCCAGGCTGCGGTTAATAACAATCGCACATGTAACCATATCATAGATGCATCATATGTGGTATACATGGCAGGTGAATGGGCCCATATTCACCATTGATATTTCCAGAATTTATGGGATTCAACCCGAACTCTTTAGTTGTTCAATTAATTAATGAGAACAAGTAATACAAGAGAATTCGTAAAGAACTTTCTAGTTCTTTAATATTTACCCATGTGAATTCTCTATTACTGCACATCATACTTAAAATGATATGGCTAACCCGAATGCCAACTGAATAAATTATCAATATTGATAAACTTCCAATTTACACCATGACATGTGCAATTATCAGTAAATTTCAAGTTTATTATGCTATGGGTTTTTATATCAATAAACGTCCACTTTATTGTGGTATTCTTATTGTAGTACAAACTGGAGAATAAAGCGGGTAGTTTTTCACATACAGATTATCCCGCTACAAGTTGTAGTAATAGAAGATATCAAATCTTTCCTTTATTTATAGTCTCAATATAATCAATCGCTTTCGCATATACTTTGGAAACTGAATAAGTTTCTTTGAGACTTACTACAACACAATACCTTATTGGTAATCAATTGTGTTTCTCCAACATAGTAATAATTGGCTCTTCTAGAGCTCTCAATTAATTTTGTACTACCACAGATTCATCAACATCCATGTGGTGAATATCTCTTTTAAAGAGAAAGTTATACCATTATGGTCATGGTCAAAATTATATTCAAGATATGTTTCTTGCATTATCGTTGTCCTTTAATAGTCATATTTCCAAAATATTTTGGCGTACAATAGGTACGTGACCAACGATCATTCATGCCATAATAGTGATATTATTTTCATATATCATCTCAAACCTCCTTCTAGGGGTGAGTGTGGTATATTCAATACCAATTTCATGTTCATATTCTTCCAATAATGAATATGTAATCGTGAATCAGATGTTGTCACATTCACTGCAGGGATATGTGATTTTGTTATCCTTTTCAAATCTGTAAATGTGTCTGGCATTTGATTTGCTATTCTTTGCAAATGGATAATATTTTGCACCTCTTTTTCACAAATAGAGGTATGTGGATCAAGATGAGATAATGATGCATTTTTCCACAAAATTTCCCATTTGGTTTCACCAACTTCTCCCCCTAATTTTGGGAAAAGTGTATCATCGAATTGACAGTCTGCAAATCGTGCAGTGTACAAATCCCCTGTCAATGTTTCGAGGTAGCGAATAATGGTGGGCGATTCAAAACCCAACATATATTCCTAACCTTCTTTGCAGACCCATTTTGGTGCAATATGGCGGTGCTACAGGCACATCTACTGCACATCCAAAAATTCTTAAATGGGATATATTAGGTTCATGACCCAAAACTAATTGCAACGGGGAATATTTGTGATAATTCGTCAGTCAGAGACGAACTAGCATTGCTGCACGCAAAATGGCGTGACCCCAAACTGAAGTGGGCAGCCTCGTTTTCATGAGTAAATGAGGTATTCAAGATTATACTCATGTATTGTCTCAATCTGATATCCATTTTGAATGATATCTTTAAAACTCAACAAGTTCCTTTTAGACTTGGAGGAGAACATTGCATTCTCTAAATTGTTGTTCCTTTAGGCAGAGTTATAGTTGTTCTTCCGGAGCCTTTAATCAATTTACTACTACCAGAAATTGTAGTAACATCTGCCTTACACATACTTAAATAAGAGTAATATTTCTTCTCTTTGAATATCGTATGTATGGTACATGAATCAATTAATCAAAAGAGATATACGAACATGAGAATAAACAAATTTAATCTGTTGCTTCATAATTAAATAATATTTTCAAATTCTGTTGAGGTTATTCGAATAACTGAGTTGATAGTCGACTATCTTGGGAAGCAGTCATTAGGTTATTCGAATAACTAAACCTGATATTCGACTAACTAGCCTTGCGGAAAAATCTAGTTTTAATGCGAAATATTGGTTAGTCGAATAACTAATTAGTTATTCGACTAACTTAGTAAACAGTCATCAGATTAGTCGACTAACTAAACTGGTTAGTCGACTAACTTAGCTTGCGAAAAATCCAATTTTTTAATACGAAATATTAGATAGTCGACTAACTTATTAGTTAATCGACTAACTTTACTGGGAAGCAAAAATGTCTTCGAAATTTAAGCATATTGAAACATTCTAAAGAACTGATACTAACATTATATCATAAGCTAACTAATACGAGCTGATACTTAGTGACACTCTGATATTTGGGGCTAACTTCCGTATTTTTATATTAATTATATTTAGAGTTGATTTAGTTTATGAAAAATTTGAATGTTGGTATTATTTTAATAAATCCTTCAAAATTAATTAGTACTAATCTTTTGGGAATAAGATTGCCTTGTAACACGATTGTTCCTATCACGACCATGATTAAATTTTGATTCATGACAAGTTGGTATCAGAGCCTAGTTACATAGTCTCACAAGTGATTAGCGGGTTTAGTAGATTCTAGATCGATACTGAGACGTTTGTACTTATCTTTGAGAGGCTGCAGAACCTTTGGGAAAACTTCTCCTTCTTGAATTTTTATCGTGCGATATTGATTAGCTTGAAGTTTAACTCTATGAATTCTTTCCACGCATTCGTATGCGCACATGAGCGCTCGATATCAGTTGTGCATCGACGGATTGTGATTCCCTTGTTGGGTACGTGATGAGTATGATGTGACCACTTGATGAGTTCATATGCTTGGAATGTGACGAGAAGTTATTGCTGAAGGTTTCACCTATTTGAGATTCCAGGTATGTTCTTAGACTCGCTCGAGGACAAACATTCATTTAAGAGGGGGAGGATGTAACGACCCGGTTGTTCGTCCTGAGAGTTATAGCCCCATTTCCCCCATCTATGCTTATTTATATGTTGTTCAGCTGTGTTGAGTTGTATCGAGTTGGTAAGTTTAGGTTCGAAGTGGATTCGGAGTGAAATGATCATTTAGTCTCTTAGTTAGAAAGCTAAGATAGAAAAGTCAATCGGAAGTTAACTTATGAGTAAATGAATTCGAATTTTGATTTTTATGATTAAATTAGCTTCTTAGGGTGGTATTAGACTTAGGAGTCAGACCAATATGTAATTTGGAGGTCCGTGGTAGAATTAGGCTTGAATTGGCGAAAGTTGGAAGTTTAGAAGTTCTTAGGCTTGAATCCGAGGTTGATTTGGTATTTTGGTGTTGCTTTAGGTGTTCCGGAGGTCCAAGTAAGCTGGGGTAGTGATATATAATTTGTTGGAATTAATTTTTGAGGTCCCGAGGGCCTCGGGTGAGTTTCAGATAGATTTGGGTTGTGTTGCGCTCGTTTTTCTTATGTTTTGACGTTGTTGCTTCAAGCATAAATGATATCATATTGAACAAATGAGCTTAGATCTCTTTTTTGATTGAAGCATTAGATCCGTATCGTAATTACACAGCTGTAGCAAAAAGTATCATCGAATTTGGATATTGTATGATAATTTTAGGGTCATTTTACTAAAAATTAGGGCTGCCAGATTTTTCATATTAATTACGATATTGCCACTAGCAGGGTATTTAAAAATCTGCACTATTTGCAAATATTAAAACCTACATATCGCATTCATTATAAGGTCAAATTGAGTGATTCAAAAGCCTAACTTGATTAGAATTTCACAAGAAATTCATTGTAGGCATAAAATACGAGTCCAGGGATCGTTAGTCATGAAAAACGTGGCAGACAGCTGGAAAAAATATTAAACTAGGGTTTGTTCATTCGATCATATTTTTGAGTTGGGGAGCTCGAATTTGGGCGATTTTTGAGACGAGTTTCGTCATATCAATTGGGCTTTCTACTCTGTTTTGGTTATATTTCATAAATTCATCTTCGTTTTTTTGATTTAATTGATGATTTCAAAATGAAATTGAGTTAGGGTTTGAGTTTTGGAGAGTTCTAAATGAGGATTTGAGGGACCAAACGGAGTCTGATTTTGATAAATTTTACATGGTTAGACTCGGGAGAGAACAAGGATTTTGATTCTGCCATTTTAGACTGAATTATAGACGTGGGCCAGGGGGCCAAATTTTGATCGATTTTGAATTTTTGGCATATTTTGTAGTTTTTATTATGGAATTCGATTTTTTAGCATATGGTGATGGTATTAATATGATTATGGTTAGATTGGGGTTTTTGGAGACCGAGTCCATAGACGAGGGCATCCCGGAGTAAAATTTATGCGGTTGAGGTAACTAACACTTTTAAGTTTGGCTTTGAGGGTATAAATCCGGAGAAAGTAATATCATGTGACTGTTTGGTGGTGATACCCATGCTTGGTGACAGCCATGTGGGTTTGCACCACGAGAGATTGAGATTTGGTCTGTCCCGTGAGGCTGTGGGCCTAATGGTTACCTGTGGTTATGTGTTTACTTGTTGTTGAACTTGTTTGCCTTTAGGTTAGAGATCATGCTTAGGCTTTATTCATTTTCATGTTATTTGTACTCAGTCATAGAAACTATTGTATATTTTTACCTCTGTCTCTATTAATTGATAATATGTTGTGATACTTGATGTGGGTTCTGTCCCCTTATTTGTTGATGATGGTGAGGCTAGCGAGGTACATGATTGAGTAAGGCCGAGGGCGTGGTTGTGAGGATATTAATACCATAGTGCGTGAGTTCTCCGCGTAGCACGTGAGTTGACCGTGCAGGTCTAGGTATTTATACCGTAGCGCGTGAATTGTCGGCGTAGAACGTGATTTAGCCGTGCGGATCCAGGTATTGATATGATGGAACGTGAGTTGTCCGTGCTTAGTGCTTGGGTTTTTGGAGCCCCTTCGGAGTCTGTACACACACTAGTGAGCCCAGAGTGTTGAGTGTTGAGTGCTACTAACAAGCCATGGAGTGACATTACTGTGAGGTTGCATTTACTTTTGATGTTGTTGCATTTTTATCTATTAGTTTCTTTGTGACAATTACTGAGTTATGGAATTACCTTTTTGTTCTTATTATTTTTAAATTATGAAAAGTAAATAATTGGACTGTTTTACTTAGCTCGTCACTACTACTCAGTTTCTTAGTTATTTCTGTTATTAGTGAGATTGTTATACTCATACTATACCCTGCACTTTATGTGCAGATACAGGTGAGTTAGAGCACGACGATCGTTGAGTTCAGGCCAGCTATCTTTTGAGACTGTGGTATGAAAAATTTATGAAAAATTTGAATGTTGGTATTATTTTATTAAATCCTTAAAAAGTAATTAGTACTAGTATTTTGGGAATAGGCTTGTCTTATAACGCGATAAGTACCATTACGACCATGGTTAGATTTTGAATCGTGACATATACGGATTTCATGTATATCTGCAATCTCATTTTTATGTTATAATAAATGATATACTTATCTCATATTTATAACTCTCATTATAAATAAAACTAAAACGCATGCTCCATAATTCATTGAGCAAATTTTTAGTCCTTTTCGGTGCATCCTTTGACCAATTAATTGCTTCTGCTTTCTACTACTTTTGACATACATATATAAAGGAGACTATGGGTGTATTTGGTATAATTGGAAAATATTTTTTAGGAAAATATTTTCTTGAAAAACAAGTAGTAATTTTATTTATTTTTTGGGTGTTTTGGTATGCAAATTAAGGAAAATGACTTCTCAAGAGTATTCATAAATAATTTTGATATAATAAATATGAAGCCATAAACTTTCAAAGTAACAATCTTCTGTACCCAGAAATTTCATAAACTTTCAAACCGCGAAATTTTGAACCCGTAAACTTTATAATTTCTAAACTCATAAACTTTCAAACACATAAATCTCTGAACTCATAATTTTAGAAACTGTAAAATTTAATGAAAGTTGTTGATTTAATGATATTAGTCCACTGCAGTTTGAGTTTGGTATGTAACTACCTGTCTTAAGTTGGTTGAGAAAGTGAGCTAACTTAATCTTTAGCTAGTTTTAAAGATTGAGTTGCCTCAAAGGTATATATATTCCTGAGATATTTGCACAAATAGCCTTTTTTGTGGCCATTTGTTAACTTGTTGCTTCGATTTTCTGTTTGGTTTGCTGGATTTGTGGCTTGCCGTTACTCTTTCTTTTCTATCTTTTCTAATTCGAGGGTCTTGCGAAAATAGTCTCTCTAAATATTTGCACAAATAGTCTTTTTTGTGGTTGTTGTTTAAGTTGTTTCTTCGGTTTTCTGTTTGGTTTGCTAAACGTTGTTGCTTGCTGTTACTCTTTCTTCTCTATCATTTCTAATCTGAGGGTCTTGCGAAAATAATCTCTCTATCTTCTTAGGACATTTGCACAAATAGCCTTTTTGTGGCCATTCATTAAGCTGTTGCTTCGGTTTTCTATTTGGTTTGCTGGAGTTGTTGCTTGCCGTTACTCTTTATTCTCCATATTTTCTAATCTGAGGGTCTTTCGAAACAAAATCTCTATATTCTTGAGATATTTGCACAAATAGCCTTTTTTGTGGTCGTTGGTTAAGTTGTTTCTTCGATTTTCTGTTTGGTTTGCTAGAATTTCTTACCGTTACCCTTTCTTCTCTATCTTTTCTAATCCGAGGGTCTTGCCAAAACTGTCTCTCTATCTTCTTGAGATATTTGCTCAATTAGCCTTTTTTTGTGGCCATTGGTTAAGTTGTTGCTTCGGTTTTCTGTTTAGTTTGCTAGAGTTGTTGCTTGCCGTTACTCTTTCTTCTCTATCTTTTCTAACCCGAGGGTCTTCAGAAACAATCTCTCTATCTTTCGAGTAGGGGTAAGTTCTACGTACATTTTACTCTCCCCAGACTTCACTAATAGAATTACACTCGATTGTTATTGTTGTTAGTCCAGTAAACTAAATTTGTCTTAAAAAAAAACCAACCTATTTTAAAAGCGAAATTTAGTCCATCGGGAATAAAATTTAAAGAGTGGCATTTAACAATATTTATATATGGTGCAAATATCTCATTTTCTTATTATCATAATATTGGACAGTTAACAACTCATAAGTCAATTTTCATGATTAACTTAGGCTCAAATTAAGTACATATTATGTTGGAAATTCAACACGTGGAAAGTTTCAGTATAATATAATAGAGTATACTGAAGTCCCAATATAATAATTTCAGTATATTATATTGAAGTATTTTTTCGTATTTTGAAGAGTGTTCTCGTTCACATTTATCTTTATATGAAAAGTGACTAAATTTTGATTAGTTTTGAAATTGTGGCTATTTTTGAATGACCACTTGTATATCTGGTTATTTTTTAATTTCTCCCAAAATAAACACGTCAAGGGGGCTGGATCAGAACCTAACCCTATGAATTCATGGAATTGTTACACAAATAGCAGATTCAATCTTTCCTTTTTTTAGCTAGTATATTATACAGAGTTATGTATTAATTAGGTAGGTAATTATTTGGGTTAATTCTTCTTAATTATTTCATCCAAAAACTAATAACTCGATTCAGTCCTCGAATTTTTAGCTCGGTCTAACCCACTAAACTCAAAATCCAACCCAATTAAATCATTATTTTCATTTTCATTTTCTTTTATTTTCTTTCTTCTTTTATGCTTCATTGCGAATAGCTCGAACCATATTACACAATGTCCATGTTTAATGGGCGAAAAAGTTCGACGGATCGCCATAGGATTTTCATTCTCATATACATGCTTATATAGGTGAAGTTAGCATTTGTTGGCGTTTTATGTATGAAGAAAAGTGAATTGTTGTGAAAATAGTACGAGCTAGTAAGTTTATATACCGGTAATTGAAAAATAATCCGTCAATAAAAATAGCCACTATTTTGCTAAAACACGAAAAACTCCAGTATAATATGTGAGATTATGGAGCTCATGCATATAAACTACCAGCATATTATGTTGGAACTTACTGGTCCCAAACACATACGCAAGTATACGTGGTCGACACGCAATATAAGATAGTAAGTCCAGACATCGTACCCATAGAGACTTGTGATTAACTATAAACTAAATTAAACCAAACAATTAATCTATTCAAGTGAATCCTAAAGTATGAATATTTAACTAAAATCAATCGAGAGTAACAAATTAAGAGATTAAAGAAAATAACGGTAAACTTAATGACGAATTCAATGTGAGTAAATATTCTAAAGTTATGGATTAACTAACAATCCCGTTGAGTTTTTCACTTAAATCGTCTAATTAATTTATCTAGTTTATTGATTGACGATGTTAATATTGCTCGTCGCATTCTTCGGAAATACAACTCGCCTATTCAAACTAACCTAACGCCTATATTCCAATGGAATTAAAATTAACAAGAACACATTTATAATTCCTGTATAGTAACCAAGCAAAGCAATTATGTATATTCTTATCCTAACCGCAAATCCGCCCCTCTCAGAGTTAAGATCTTGCTCTACTCAATCTTATGTGCAATCAAGAATTTCCTCTCCCGAGTTCAATCCTAGATTCGTAGATAGTATTCAATTGGTGATCAAGCAATCAAATTATTAAACGCAAGATTGAATAAATAAGCCAATATGATAAAATAATAAGAACAATTCAAGCTTCAAACCACAACGTTCGTGTACACCCATAGCTCTAGAACTAATAAACTATGAAACTAAAAGAAGAGAAGAGAAGAAAAACTAATTAGAAGCCTCCTCCAAGCGTGGTTTGTGTTGCTCCACGTGAATTTTCCTTCAAAGTGTGTTAGACCCCCTTCAAAATATGTTAGATATCCTCCTAGTTAGGTTTAGACTCACTTTTATACGAGTTGGGGGAGTCTTGGACCGAAATAACTTTGTACTGGGCGAAATTGAATAGAAATCCCATCACCAGCGCCCGGCCGAGCGCTAGGCCGTGTTCCTGGCGCTGGTAAATTGAACAATCTCTCTGGGGCGCCAGAGGTGGCGCTAGGCGCTGAAAATGCCATCTTTATCTTTTTCGTCCGTTTTAGCTCTAAGCTCGTACCGTTCGCCCCCAATTTGTTCTCGGATCATTCATACTCATAAAACACCTCAAATTAATATACGTCAACATATTTTACATCCTAAATCCACGAAACTAAGGTAAATCATGAGGCGATATACATATAAATATACATACTTTAAGATAAACATCAAAACTCTAGCATACGAAAAATTCTAATATAATATGCTGGATTATGGAGCTCCTGTATATAAACTTCCCGCATATTATGTTGGAACTCCAGCACATTAGATGGAAGCTCATACGTAAAAAAAAAAATCGAATTCCTATTTCTTTTCGGTACATCCTTTTACCATTAAATTGCTTCTGCTTTCGACTACTTTTGTCATCTATTCCTCAAGGTTTTGTTGTTGTCTGTCGTTCTGGTGACGTTAGGTATCCTCGTTTGGGTCCTCATTGAGGTCGAGTAATTTTAGACAAACATAATTTAATTGATCATTGTAGCTCTCATATACTGAAAAGCACATCGTTTACTATTTAATTTGGTTGATCATAGTTGCTCTCGTTGGTCATTATTCATGTTACTTTATCCCATGAAAAAATAAATTTCAGATCTTCTATATTTTTGTGCATTTTTGTGAAACCCTACTGCCATCAACATCATGTTCTTCGTATTCCATATCAATCCATAAAATAAGATTGGCTATAATGATGATAAGAAAGAGAAAATCAACCCTAGAAATGATTAACTAACCATGGATAATAAATACCTTTAGTAAGGGAAAGTTTCTAAACTCAAAATTGATTATAATAACTTTAATGTTAATTTTATTTTGGTAAAGTAATTAGCGACAGACAAATTCTGTCACTAAATAGCATATTTGCATCAAGCGCTAATATTGAAACCTAGCAACAAGTGTTTGTTCAGAATATTCACTAGATGAAACTTGAGAGAATAAAAAAAACACTTGAAATGCCACTAAAAACTTCTATCATTGAACTCTTCAACCATCAAATAGCCTTCAATTAATTCCAATTCAATCTTGGAAAATTGTGATCACATTCCACCTTGAGATTCAAGTCTATTCCACTTGGATTATCGTAGTGACGCAGATGATGGCTTAATAACAAGTACCTTTCAGGATTTTCCTTCAAATGGTCATGCATTTTGGATATCATTGTAAGCTGCATGAAAAAAAACTATATGAGCAATAACAGATGTAAAAAAGCAAATATTAACAGGAAATAAAAGTTCACCTCCGCTTGTAATATAGCATTTTCATTTTGCAAATCTTGTATTTTTCGTTGTTTCTCAGGATTGCAAGTAGCACAAAGGCGATTCCTCAACTCGAGATTCATTGCCAAGTTCTCTGAAAGTAATTTTGAGCTTTCCAAACGAAGATTTTCATGTTCTTCCTTATCCTTTTGTGCCTGAAATTAGGGTTAATTTGGATGATAGTTCATCTATTCAAATTAAGAGTAGGTAAATTTCTAAACAAAAAAGAAAGAAAAGAAACATATCCCTAAAAAAAAGAAGCAAAACTATGATGAAATGATGATTGTTGCGATAACAATGAGTGGAGAGCAGTGGAATTCGTATCACATGACGATCAGTGGCAGAGCCAGAAACTTTTTTAAGAGAATACTACTCTTTGTTGGAGAATTCAACGTAGCTCGACTACTGCCATTTGTAAGTAATTAAATAAAAGGGGGAAAGGCCAAAATTATCCATATACTATCGAAAGTTAGTCACATTTATACCTGTTTCTACTTTCAGTACAAATATATGCCTACTGTTAGTAAAGTATATAAAATCGTTCCTAACCCTAACAGATTTCCAACATGGCAGTAGGATCACTCACTTAATGTGCCAACTCGGCAAATACCAACCCGAATTATAGAGAACCATGCCCATTTTTTGACCCGTTTACCCTCTTCTTTTGAAGAGTTGAAGATCAGAAAAATGAATAAAGAAAAGAAAAGAAATCAAAGTCTAAAAGTATCTCAGATCGGATCATAGTTCATTCGTTCAAGTTAAGAGTAGTTACATTTCTAAACAAAAAAAGAAAGAAAATAAAATTATCCCCAAAAAACTATGAGAGTAGGAATTATATCATAGGACGATCAATGACAGAGCCAGAAGTTTTTGCAAGGGAATACAAAAACAAAAAAATAAATAAATATAAGTATACCACATATAGATATCAAATCCGAGACCTATAACATTTTTAGAAGTAGCTTTGTTGCTATGTTGACGTAGCTCGGCTACTGGCATTTATATAAATAGTTAATAAACTATATATCAAAAGTTTATAAGAACCTGGATGTAGCATCTTTTGTTATCAAACCATATTTTGACTTGATTGGTATCAAGCCCTAGCTCCTCACTCAATTTCTCTATCACATCGTTTTCTGGATTTGGTATTTGACTAAAAACCCTAATCAGAAAATAACAAAAATCTGTTAGACATGCAATGAAAAGGAAAGAAATTCTTGAGAATGGAATCAACGAATTCTTGAGAATGGAATAAAATTCGTAATTAGGTAAGAAATTCTTCTTCTTCTTGATTTACTTAATTGAATCAGCCTTTCTGTTTTACTTTTCTTAAAATTAATGAAGTGAAATATGTGAATCTAGTGACGGACGGAGAAAATAAGATAAAAAACTAAAAACCAAAAATAGTCCCCAAACACTTAGATTGATACAGAGAGAAAGCTATGATAGCCACCAAAAATAGACCAAAATAGACAACATTATTTAATAAACAACATCGTAAATATAAAAACACCGAAAATTAAAAGGACCAACAAAAAAAAGAGAGAGACTTAAAATTATTCAATAAAACTCACCCTTCTAGCTTTTGAATTTGTTCATCAGAACTAGACCCAATGGGAGAATCCATGAGTGTGAAAAAAAAGAGAAGTGAAGAATTATTCCACTGTTTTAGAGTTTTTATAAGTGATTTTAAGAGAATAAGAACAAACCCAAAAAGGAAAAAGAAAAAGAAACAACAGACAATAAATAAATAAACAAATTAGTAGAGAAGTAAATGAGTAAAAAAATAATTAAATAGATAAATAAGAGGAGGATTTTTCCAGTAGTCAAATACTTTTTTGATTTATCTTCCATATCAATAGACTGGTTATCATTCTATTTCAACCAATATTATGTGAAGTAATTATTTACCTACACTGAGTGTTTACACCAAACTATATTAACTCACTATGATTAATTAATTTAATTAGATGAAAATGCAAGACACATCTCATGTATCTATTGATTTGGTGTAAATATTCGGCGTGGATAAGTTTTTACCAATATTGTGTTCTAAAAACTAAAACATTTTAAAATTATGTCCTTTTTTCTGTTTAAAGTAGGACTAATATTATAACTTAGGTGAAGTCATTATACTTTGGAGACTCTGTAGAGCATCTGTGAAAGATGATTAGTTATAGATTATTATGTGAAGTAATTACTTAATTTGTGTTAATGTGTTTGACGGTAAGAAACTAGGTTATTGTGATGTTAGCAAGCATGTCAATTTATTTTCTTTATCTTTTATCAAATTTTGCTGCAATTATGGCTGAATCTTTCATTATTAACGCGCGAAAAATCAGGAAGAGAATCTGGGATTGATTTATTCTACATTTAATCCAAAATTTGCAACGGAAACTAGATCTCGAAGCTGCGTAATTATGAAACGGAAAGTAGATTTCTACTCTTCATCTTCATCTGTTCTTCCATATATTTTCCACCATTGATAGCCATTAAAAAGCTTCAAAGCTTTGAATTCAACTTTGGGTTTTCAAAAATTATTATTTTTTGGATTGAGTGTCATTGAAAATAATCGAAAATATGATTTGGAGTTTATATCTCAATTTTGAGGGGTTTTGGTGAAAATTAGACTTGATTTTGACTGAATTTCAGATTCAAACTCGAAGAAGAAGAAGAAGAAGGCATATTTTAGAAATTGTAAATAAATTGTTGATTGAGAAGACTAAAACTTCTACAATTATGTCGAAAATGCCATCATAATATACTGAAATATTGAGCTCCTACATATAAACTTTCCGCATATTATGTTTGAACTCTTACACATTATGAAATTCCATCACATTATACTACAAGCTCGAACCATATTACACAATGTCAAGTTTTATTGGCAAAAAAGTCGACGGATTACCAGATTATTTTCATTCTCATACATGCTTATATAGGTGAAGTTGGCATTTATTGGCTTTTTATGCATGAAGTAAATTGTTTTTTGTACGGTTAGATTTTTCTAGAACAACATCCTTACATAATAATTATTTACTATAAAATTTAAATTTTTCTTGAAACTAATTTTTGTGTTACGTTACATAGTAATATGTATATTTTATAATGACAATTTACTATCGCCGCCAAAAAAATATCGTAACAAATAAAATTATTATAGAAGAATTGAATATACATGAACGTATTAGGACTCTTAGCATAATATTTATCTCATTATCTCATCACTATCTATCTTCTACTGTAACGACCCGGTCATTCGTCCTGAGAGCTATAGCCCAATTTCCCTCATCTATGGTTATTTATGTGTTGTTCAACCGAGTTAAGTTGTATCGAGTTGGTAAGTTTGGTTCGAAGTATTTTTGGAGTGAAATGATCACGTAGTCTCTTAGTTAGTAAGCTAAGTTAGAAAAGTCAACCGAAAGTTAATTTATGAGTAAACGAATTCAGATTTGGATTTTTATGACTCAATTAGCTTCATTGGGTGGTTTTAGTCTTAGGAGCGAGTCCAAAATATAATTTGAAGGTCCGTGGTAGAATTAGGCTTGAATTGGCGAAAATTGGAAGTTTAGAAGTTCTTAGGCTTGAATTCGAGGTTGATTTGGTATTTTGGTGTTGCTTTGGGTGTTCCGGAGGTCTGCGTAAGCTGGGGTAGTGATATATAATTTGTTGGAGTTATTGGTTGAGGTCCCGAGGGCCTCGGGTGAGTTTCGGATTTATTTGGGTTGTGTTGCGCTCGTTTTTCTTATGTTTCGACGCCGTTTCTTCAAGCATATATGATATCATATTGAACAAATGAGCTCCGATTTCTTTTTTGATTGAAGCGTTGGATTCGTATCGTAATTATGGACATATAGCAAAAAGAATCATCAAATTTGGACATTGTATGATGATTTTAGGGTAATTTTACTAAGAATTACGATGACAGATTTTTCATATTAATTACGAAATTGCCACTAGCAGCGTATATAAAAATCTGCAGTATTTCCAAATATTAAAACCTACATATCTCATTCATTATAATTTCAAATTGAGTGATTCAAAAGGAATTCATTGGAGGCATAAAATACGACTTTAGAGATCTTTGGCGTGTAAAACGAGGCAGAATAGCTAGAAGAAAATATATAAAATTAGGGTTTGTTCAGTCGATCATATTTTTGAGTTGGGGAGTTCGGATTTGGGCAATTTTGGAGGTGATTTTTACCATATTGATTGTGGTAAATATTTTCTACTTCATTTTGGTTATATTTCATAAATTCATCTTCGTTTTTGGGATTTATTTGAGGATTTCAAAATGAAATTGAGGGAGTTAGGGTTTGAGTTTTGGATAGTTTTAAATGAGGATTTGAGGGACCAAACAGAGTGCGATTTTGATAAATTTTTTATGGTTAGACTCGGGAGAGAACAAGGGTTTAGATTCTGCCATTTTTTATTGAATTCGAGACATGGTCTGGGGGGGACGAATTTTGGCCGATTTCGAATTTTGGACATATTTTGTAGTTTTTATTATGAAATTTATTTCTTTAGCATATGGTAATGGTATTAATCTGATTATGGTTAGATTAGGGCTTTAAGAGACCGAGTTCATAGATGAGGGCATCCCGGAGTAGAATTTTATGCGGTTGAGGTAAGCAACAATTTTAACTCCGGCTTTGAGGGTATAAATCCGGAGAAAGTAATATCATATGATTTTTTGGTGGTGATACCCAAGCTAGGTGATGGGCGTGTGGGTTTTCATCGCGATAGATTGATACTTGGTCCGACCCGTGAGGCTCTGGGCCTAATGGTTGTTATATGTGGTCATGTCTTTACTTGTTGTTGAACTTATTTGCCTTCATGTTAGAGATCATGCTTAGGATTTATTCATTCTCACATTATTTGTACTCAGTCATAGAAACTATTATATATTTTATCTCAGTCTCATTTATTTGGTAATATATTATGATTCTTGATGTGGGTTGTGTCTCCTTATTTGTTGATGATGGTGAGGCTAGTGAGGTACATGATTGAGTAAGGCCGAAGGCCTGGTTGTGAGGATATTAATATCATAGCGCGTGAGTTGTCCGCGTACCACGTGAGATGACCGTGCAGGTCTAGGTATTTATATCATAGCGCGTGAGTTGTCCGCGTAGCACGTGAGTTGACCATGCAGATCCAGGTACTGATATGATGGCACGTGAATTGTAGTTTTAGATGCTCATGAATTAGTGAATCTATGATATTTGGGGCTAACTTCCGTATTTTTATATTAATTATATTTAGAGTTGATTTAGTTTATGAGAAATTTGAATGTTGGTATTTATTAAATCATTAAAAATAAATAATAGTAATATTTTGGGAATAGGATTGCCTTGCAACACAATATGAGCCATCACGACCATGATTAGATTTTGGATCGTGACAAGTTAATATCAGAGCTTAGGTTACATAGTCTCACAAGTTATAAGCGGGTTTAGTAGAGTCTAATAGATCGGTACAGAAACTTCTGTACTTATCTTCGAGAGGTTGCAGAACCTATAGGAAAACTTCACCTTCTTGAATTCTTATCGTGCGGTATTGATTCAGCTTGAAGTGTAACTCTTTGAATTCCTTCCACGCATTCGTATGCGCACATGATCGCTCGGTATCAATTGTGCATCGACGGATTGTGATTCCCTCGATGGGTATGTGATGAGTATGATGTGACCAAGAGATGAGTTCATATGATTAAATGTGGCGAGAAGGTATTAATGAAGGTTTCACCTATTTGAGACTCCAGGTATGTTTTTTATACTCGTTCGAGGACGAACATTCATTTAAGAGGGGGAGGATGTAACGACCCGGTCGTTCTTCCTAAGAGATATAGGCCCATTTTCTCCATCTATGCTTATTTATGTGTTGTTAAGCTGAGTTGAGTTGTATCGAGTTGGTAGTTTTGGATTCGAAGTAGTTTTGGAGTGAAATGATCACTTAGTCTCTTAGTTAGAAAGCTAAGTTAGAAAAGTCAACCGGGAGTTAACTTATGAGTAAACGTATTCGAATTTGGATTTTTATGATTCAATTAGCTTCGTTGGGTGGTTTTCGACTTAGGAGTGAGTCCAAGATATACTTTGGAGGTCCGTGGTAGAATTAAGCTTGAAATGGCAAAAGTTGGAAGTTTAGAAGTTCTTAGGCTTGAATTAGAAGTTGATTTGGTATTTTGGTGTTGCTTTGGGTGTTCCCGAGGTCGGAATAAGCTAGGGTAGTGAAATATAATTTGTTGGAATTATTGGTTGAGGTCCCGAGGGCCTTGGGTGAGTTTCGGATAGATTTGGATTGAGTTGCGCTCGTTTTTCTTATGTTTTGACGCTGTTTCTTCAAGCATAAATGATATGATATTGAATAAATGAGCTTCAATTTCTTTTTTGATTGAAGCGTTGGATCCGTATAAAAATTATGAACTTGTAGCCAATAGAATAATCAAATTTGGACATTATATGATAATTTTAGCATCATTTTACTTAGTATTAGGTTGCCAGATTTTTCATATTAATAACGAAATTGCCACTAGCAGCATATTTAAAAATCTGCACTATTTGTAAATATTAAAATTTACATATCTCATTCATTATAAGGTCAAATTGAGTGATTCAAAAACCTAAGTTGATTAGAATTTCACAATGAATTCATTGGATGCAAGTTCAGGGATTGTTAGGCATGAAACACGAGGCAAAATAGCTGGATGAAAATACATAAAACTAGGGTTTGTTCATTCGATCATATTTTTGGGTTGGGAAGCTAGGATTTGTGAAATTTTGGAGGCGCTTTTCACCATATGGATTGGGGTAAGTTTTTGTGCTCTGTTTTGGTTATATTTCAAAAATTCATCTTCGTTTTTTGGGATTTAATTGATGATTTCAAGATGAATTTGAGGAAGTTAGGGTTTTAAGTTTTTGAGAGTTTTAAATGAGGATTTGAGGGACCAAACAGAGTCCGATTTTGATAAATTTTATATGGTTAGACTCGGGAGAGAACAAGGGTTTCGATTCTGCCGTTTTGATTGAATTCGAGATGTTCGCTAAGGGGCCGGATTTTGGCCGATTTCGAATTTTTGGCATATTTTGTAGTTTGTATTATGGAATTTGATTCTTTAGCATATGGTGATTGTATTAATCTGATTAGATTGGGGCTTTTGGAGATTGAGTCCATAGACGAGGGCATCCCGGAGTAGAATTTTATGCGATTGAGGTAAGTAAAAGTTTTATCTCTGGCGTTGATGGTATGAACCCGGAGAAAGAGATACCATGTGATTGTTTGGTGGTGATATCCATTCTAGGTGACGGGTATCTGGCTTTGACCATGAGGGATTGAGGATTGGTCCGTCCCGTGAGGCTGTGGGCCTAATGGTTGTTATTTGTGGTCATGTGTTTACTTGCTGGCGAACTTGTTTGCCTTTGTGTTAGAGATCATGCTTAGGCTTTATTCATTCTTATGTTATTTGTACTTAGTCATAGAAACTTTTGTATATTTTTACCTTAGTCTCTATTATTTGGTAATATGTTGTGATACTTGATGTGGGTTGTGTCCCCTTATTTGTTGATGATGGTGAGGCTAGTGAGGTACATGATTGAGTAAGGCCGAGGGCCTGGTTGTGAGGATATTCATGCCATAGCGCGTGATTTGTCTACGTAGCACGTGAGTTGACCGTTCGGGTCTAGGTATTTATACCATAGCGAGTGAGTCGTCTGCAAAGCACGTGAGTTGACCGTGCAGATCCAGGTATTGTAATGATGGCACGTGAGGTGTACGTGCTTAGCGCTTGGGTTTTGGGATCCCCTCCGGAGTTTGTACACACCTCCAGTGAGCGTAAAGCGTTGAGTGTTTTGTGTTGAATGTTGAGTACTGAGTGCGAGTAATGAGCGATGGAATGACATTGCTGTGAGGTTGCATTTACTTTTCATGTTGTTGCATTTTTACCTGTTAATTTCTTTGTGACAATTATTGAGCTATGGAATTTACCTGTTTATTCCCTTTATTTTTAAATTGTGAAAAATAAATAATTGGGTTGTTTTACTTAGCTCGTCACTATTACTCATTTCCTTAGTTATTTCTGTTACTACTGAGGTGGTTGTACTCATACTATTCCTTGCATTTTATGTGCAGATCCAGGTGAGTTAGAGCGCGGCGATCGTTGCGTTCAAGCCGGTTATCTGTGAGACTGCAAGGTAGCTGCTAGCATCCGCAGGGCCTTGTTAATCCTTTTGTCATTTCTTCTTTTGGACAATTAGAAAGTTTATATATCTTAGTTTGTAGTTTTAGACGCTCATGACTTAGTGACACTCTGATATTTGGGGCTAGCTTCCGTATTTTTGTATTAATTATATTTGGAGTTGATTTAGTTTATGAAAAATTTGAATGTTGGTATTATTTTATTAAATCCTTCAAAATTTATTAGTACTAATATTTTGGGAATAAGATTGCCTTGTAACACGATGGTTCCATTACGACCATGGTTAGATTTTGAATCATGACAAGTTGGTATTAGAGCCTAGGTTACATAGTCTCACAAGTGATGAGCGGGTTTAGTAGATTCTAGATCGATACTTGAGACGTTTGTACTTATCTTTGAGAGGCTGCAGAACCTTTGGGAAAACTTCACCTTCTTGAATTTTTATCGTGCGGTATTGATTCAGCTTGAAGTTTAACTCTTCGAATTCCTTCCACGCATTCGTATGCGCACATGAGCGCTCGATATCAGTTGTGCATCGACGGATTGTGATTCCCACGTTGGGTACGTGATGACTATGATGTGACCACTAGATGAGTTCATACGCTTTGAATGTGACGAGAAGTTATTGCTGAAGGTTTCACCTATTTGAGATTCAAGGTATGTTCTTAGAATCGCTCGAGGACGAACATTCAATTAAGAAGGGGAGGATGTAACGACCCGGTTGTTCGTCCTAAGAGTTATAGCCCCATTTCCCCCATCTATGCTTATTTATGTGTTGTTCTGCTGTGTTGAGTTGTATCGAGTTGGTAAGTTTAGGTTCGAAGTAGATTCGGAGTGAAATGATCACTTAGTCTCTTAGTTAGAAAGCTAAGATAGAAAAGTCAATCAGAAGTTAACTTATGAGTAAATGAATTCGAATTTGGATTTTTATGATTAAATTAGGTTATTAGGGTGGTTTTAGACTAAAGAGTCAGACCAAAATGTAAGTTGGAGGTCCGTGGGCTTGAATAGGCGAATGTTGGAAGTTTAGAAGTTCTTAAGCTTGAATTCGAGGTTGATTTGGTATTTAGGTGTTGCTTTGGGTGTTCCGGATGTCCAAGTAAGCTGGGGTAGTGATATATAATGTGTTGGAATTAATGTTTGAGGTCTCGAGGGCCTCGGGTGAGTTTCAGATAGATTTGGGTTGTGTTGCGCTCGTTTTTCTTATGTTTTGACGCCGTTGCTTCAAGCATAAATTATATCATATTGAACAAATGAGCTTAAATTTCTTTTTTGATTGAAGCATTAGATCCGTATCGTAATTATGGAGCTGTAGCAAAAAGTATCATTTAGGTGAGTTAGAGCACGACGGTCGTTGAGTTCAGGCTAGCTATCTTTTGAGACTGTGGTATGAAAAATTTATGAAAAATTTGAATGTTGGTATTATTTTATTAAATCCCTAAAAAATAATTAGTACTAATATTTTGGGAATAGGCTTATCTTATAACACGATAAATGCCATTACGACCATGGTTAGATTTTGAATCGTGACATGTACGCATTTCATGTATATCTGCAATCTCATTCTTATGTTATAATAAATGATATACTTATCTCATAATTTGTAACTCTCATTATAAATAAAACTAAAATGCATGCTCCATAATTCATTGAGCAAATTTTTAGTCCTTTTCGGTGCATCCTTTGACCAATTAATTGCTTCTGCTTTCTACTACTTTTGACATACATATATAAAGGAGACTATGGGCAGGGCGGGAGGTAAGGGTGGGAAGAGGGCAGCGGACGCCCATAGATTAAGGATTGGGTCATGGAACATAGGCACTCTGACGGGTAAGTCCATTGAGTTGGCGAAAGCTCTTCAGTGGAAGAGGGTTAACATAGCGTGCGTCCAGGAGACTAGGTGGAAAAGGACAAAGGGGCTGGATGCTGATGGGTTTAAGCTGTGGTACACTGGGCTCGTGAGGGGTAAGAATGGAGTGGGCATCTTGGTTGATAGGGACCTAAGGGAGTCCGTGGTCGAGGTTAGGCGAGTGAATGATAGGTTAATGTCTATTAAGCTGGTTATTGGGGGTGGCGTTCTCAACGTCATCAGTGCTTACGCGCCGCAAGCAGGCTTAGACGAGGAGGCTAAAAGGCGCTTTTGGGAGGACTTGGATGATCTGGTGGGGAGTATTCCCCAATCTGAGAAGTTAGTTATTGGAGGGGACTTTAATGGTCATATTGGGGCTGAGGCTGGTGGCTATGATGAGGTGCACGGTTGCTTTGGCTTTGGGGCCAGGAACGGAGGAGGCACTTCGCTGCTTGATTTCGCCAGGGCTTCCGAGCTACTGATTGCGAAATCGACATTCCGGAAGAGGGAGGAGCATTTGGTCACCTTCAAGAGTTCGGCGCGAGGGCTCAGATTGATTACATCCTCATCAGAAGGAGCGATAGGGGTTTGTGCAAGGACTGCAAGGTTATTCCGGGAGAGTCTCTTTCAACTCTTCATAGACTACTTGTGATTGATGTCGATCTCTGGGTGAAGAAGAAGAGGAGGGGCGCCCGGGGTCAGCCGCGGATTAGATTGGGAGCTCTATCTAAGGAGAAAGCACAGGAGTTGGAAAGGAGGTTAGTGGAGGGCGGAGCTTGGAGAAGTTATGGGGAAGCAGACGCTATGCGGATAGTGACGGCGAACTTGGTTAGGGGGGTAGCACGGGACGTGCTTGGGGTAGCCAACGGATATTCAGGCAGACATCAGGGTGATTGGTGGTGGAACGAGGTAGTCAAAGGAAAGGTGGAGGTGAAGAAGGCGGCGTTCGCTAGGTTGGCAGGGAGCACAAGCGAGGAGGAGCGGAGAGCGAACAGGTTGATCTACAGGGAGGCGAGAAGAGAAGCTAAGATGGCAGTCACGGAAGCTAAAAACGCGGCGTTCGGTCGCAAGTATGAGGAACTAGGGGAGAGAGGTGGGGATAAGAAATTATTCCGGTTGGCTAAAGCAAGGGAAAGGAAGGCACGTGATCTAGAACAAGTCAGGTGTATCAAGGACGAGGATGGTAGAGTTCTGATGGGGGAATCGCAAATCAAACAGAGGTGGCAGGCATACTTTCGGGACCTCCTTAACGAGGAGGGGGATCAGAGCATAGAGCTAGGGGAGTTGGGGCATTCAGAGCGTCATAGAGACCTTGGGTACTGCAGGCGCATTAGGGTGGAGGAGGTCTTAGGGGCGTTGCGTAGGATGAGTAGGGGTCGAGCGACCGGGCCTGACGAGATCCCGGTGGAGTTCTGGAAGTGCATGGGTAAATCTGGAGGGGAGTGGCTCTCTAGGCTGTTCAATGCGATCTTCAAGACTAAAAGGATGCCGGATGAGTGGAGGTGGAGTACACTGGTGCCCTTGTACAAGAACAAAGGGGACATCCAGTGCTGCAACAACTATAGGGGTATCAAATTAATAAGCCATACGATGAAGGTTTGGGAGAGGGTGATTGAGCGCGGGTGAGGGAGGCGACGACTATATCTGGGAACCAGTTCGGTTTCATGCCGGGCCGCTCCACCACAGAGGCTATTCACCTAGTCAGGCGGCTGGCGGAACAATTCAGGGATAAGAAGAAGGACCTTCATATGGTGCTTATCGACTTGGAGAAGGCGTATGACAAGGTCCCGAGGGAGGTGCTATGGAGGTGCTTGGAGGTGAAGAGTGTGCCAGAAGCCTATATCAGAGCAATCAAGGATATGTACAATGGAGCTAAGACTAGGGCTAGGACGGTGGGTGGCGAATCTGACCATTTTCCTGTGGTAATGGGGCTCCATCAAGGATCGACGCTTAGCCCCCTGTTGTTCGCCTTAGTGATAGATGCTCTAACCCGACATATCCAAGGGGATGTGCCTTGGTGTATTCTCTTTGCTGATGATATAACATTGATAGACGGGATGAGGGCCGATGTTAGTGAAAGGTTAGAGGTATGGAGACAGACCCTCGAGTCTAAGGGTTTCAAAATAAGCAGATCTAAGACAGAATATCTGGAGTGCAAGTTTGGCGACGAGCCGAGTGGGGTAGGCAGGAAGTGATGCTTGGTTCTCAGGCCATTGCCAAGAGGGACAGTGTCCGATATCTTGGGTCTGTGATTCTGGGGGACGGAGAGATTGACGGGGACGTTACCCATCGGATAGGAGCGGGGTGGTCAAAGTGGAGGCTTGCTTCAGGGGTCCTGTGCGACAAGAAAATTCCACACAATCTCAAGGGGAAATTCTACAGAGCCGTGGTTAGACCTGCGATGTTGTATGGGGCGGAGTGCTGGCCCGTGAAGAACTCTCATGTTCAGAGAATGAAGGTTGCAGAGATGATGATGCTTAGGTGGATGTGTGGGCATACCAGGCTGGATAAGATTAAGAATGAAGTTATTCGTCAGAAGTTAGGGGTGGCCCCGGTGGACGAGAAGATGCGGGAAGCGAGGCTGAGGTGGTTCGGGCATGTACGGAGGAGGGGTCCCGATGCCCCGGTGAGAAGCTGCGAGCGGCTGGAGATTGTTGGTGGTCGGCGTGGGAGAGGGAGGCCTAAGAAGCATTGGGGAGAGGTGATTAGGCAGGACATGACTAGAATGCAGGTTACCGAGGACATGACCCTTGATAGGGGAGTCTGGAGGTCTAGTATCAGGGTTGGAGGCTAAGGGCTCATAGAGTTCTTCGTACGCCTCTCTTGGGGCTGGGTGTGGGCTAGTAGGGTTACCCATAGATGATTAGTGTTGTAGCTTATGTCCCCTTATGGTTGTTAGTATGGTAGTTACTGCTTGTTATTATTGCATACGACTGTATTTATGTTTCCTATGTTTTCATAATTATTTACGTTATTTCTGCGGGATTACTTATGCTTTATTATTTTGTTTTGTCTTGCTTTTGTTTTTAATTTTGTCTTTGTTTTATTGCAGCTTTTCATTTTAGCCTTTGCGCCGAGGGTCGATTGGAAACAGCCTCTCTGCCCTTTCGGGTAGGGGTAAGGCTCGTCTACATATTACCCTCCCCAGACCCCACCTGGTGGGAATATACTGGGTAGTTGTTGTTGTTGTTGTTGTTGGTGTTTTGGTATGCAAATTAAGGAAAATGACTTCTCAAGAGTATTCATAAATAATTTTGATATAATAAATATGAAGCCATAAAAAGTAACAACCTTCTGGACCCAGAAATTTCATAAACTTTCAAACTGTTAAACATTAAAAACCGCGAAATTTTGAACCCGTAAACTTTATAATTTATAAACTCGTAAACTTTCAAACATATAAATCTCAGAACTCATAATTTTGGAAACTGTAAAATTTAATGAAAGTTGTTGATTTAATGATATTAGTCCACTGCAGTTTGAGTTTGGTATGTAACTACCTGTCTTACGTTGGTTGAGAAAGTGAGCTAACTTAATCTTAAGCTAGTTTTAAAGATTGAGTTTCCTCAAAGGTATATATATTCCTGAGATATTTGCACAAATAGCCTTTTTTGTGGCCATTCGTTAAGTTGTTGCTTCGATTTTCTATTTGGTTTGCTGGAGTTGTGGCTTGCCGTTACTTTTTCTTTTCTATCTTTTCTAATCTGAGGGTCTTGCGAAAATAGTCTCTCTATCTTCTTGAGATATTTGCACAAATAGCCTTTTTTGTGGTTGTTGGTTAAGTTGTTTCTTCGGTGTTCTGTTTGATTTGCTAAACGTTGTTGCTTGCTATTACTCTTTCTTCTCTATCATTTCTAATCTGAGGGTCTTGCGGAAAATCATCTCTCTATCTTCTTAGGATATTTGCATAAATAGCCTTTTTGTGGCCATTCATTAAGTTGTTGCTTCGGTTTTCTGTTTGGTTTGCTGGAGTTGTTGCGTGCCGTTACTCTTTCTTCTCCATATTTTCTAATCTGAGGGTCTTGCGAAACAATCTCTCTATATTCTTGAGATATTTGCACAAATAGCCTTTTTTGTGGTCGTTGGTTAAGTTGTTTCTTCGGTTTTCTGTTTGGTTTGCTAGAGTTGCTTACCGTTACCCTTTCTTCTCTATCTTTTCTAATCCGAGGGTCTTGCGAAAACTGTCTCTGTATCATCTTGAGATATTTGCTCAATTAGCCTTTTTTTTGTGGCCATTGGTTAAGTTGTTGCTTCGGTTTTCTGTTTAGTTTGCTAGAGCTGTTGCTTGCCGTTACTCTTTCTTCTCTATCTTTTCTAACCCGAGGGTCTTCGGAAACAATCTCTCTATCTTTTGAGTAGGGGTAAGTTCTACGTACATTTTACTCTCCCAGACTTCACTAATAGAATTACACTGGATTGTTATTGTTGTTAGTCCAGTAAACTAAATTTGTCTTAAAGAAAATACCAACCTATTTTAAAAGCGAAATTTAGTCCAACGGGAATAAAATTTAAAGAGTGGCATTTAACAATATTTGTATATGGTGCAAATATCTCATTTTCTTATTATCATAATATTGGACAGTTATCAACTCATAAGTCAATTTTAATGATTAACTTAGGCTCAAATTAAGTACATATTATGTTGGCAATCCAACACGCGGAAAGTTTCAGTGTAATATAATAGCGTATACTGAAGTTTCAATATAATAATTTCAGTATATTATATTGAAGTATTTTTTCGTATTTTTAACAGTGTTCTCGTTCACATTTATCTTTATATGAAAAGTGACTAAATTTCTATTAGTTTTGAAATTGTGGCTATTTTTGAATGACCACTTGTATATATGGTTATTTTTTAATTTCTCCCAAAATAAACACGTCAAGGGGGCTGGATCAGAACCTAACCCTATGAATTCATGGAATTGTTACACAAATAGCAGATTCAATCTTTATTTTTTTAGCTAGTATACGTAGATTATACAGTAATTATACATAGTTATATATTAATTAGGTAGGCAATTATTTGGGTTAATTCTTCTTAATTATTTCATCCAAAAACTAATAACTCGATTCAGTCCTCGAATTTTTAGCTCGGTCTAACCCACTAAACTCATAATCCAACCCAATTAAATCATTATTTTCATTTTCATTTTCTTTTATTTTCTTTCTTCTTTTATGCTTCATTGCGAATAGCTCGAACCATATTACACAATGTCCATGTTTAATGGGCGAAAAAGTTCGACGGATTGCCATAGGATTTTCATTCTCATATACATGCTTATATAGGTGAAGTTAGCATTTGTTGGCGTTTTATGTATGAAGAAAAGTGAATTGTTGTGAAAATAGCACGAGCTAGTAAGTTTATATACCGGCAATTGAAAAATAATTCGTCAATAAAAATAGCCACTATTTTGCTATAACACGAAAAACTCCAGTATAATATGTGAGATTATGGAGCTCATGCATATAAACTTTTAGCATATTATGTTGGAACTTGCTGGTCCCAAACACATACGCAAGTATACGTGGTCGACAAGCAATATAAGATTGTAAGTCCAGACATCGTACCCATAGAGACTTGTGATTAACTATAAACTAAATTAAACTAAACAATTAATCTATTCAAGTGAATCCTAAAGTATGAATATTTAACTAAAATTAATCTAGAGTAACAAACTAAGAGATTAAAGAAAATAACGGTAAACCCATAACTCTAGAACTAATAAACTATGAAACTAAAAGAAGAGAAGAGAAGAAAAACTAATTAGAAGCCTCCTCCAAGCGTGGTTTATGTTGCTCCACGCGAATTTTCCTTCAAAGTGTGTTAGACCCCCTTAAAAATATGTTAGATATCCTCCTAGTTAGGTTTAGACTCGCTTTTATACGAGTTGGGGGAGTCTTGGACCGAAATAACTTTGTCCTGGGCGAAATTGAATAGAAATCCCATCACCAGCGCCCGGCCGAGCGCTAGGCCGTGTTCCTGGCGCTGGTAAATTGAACAATCTATCTGGGGCGCCAGAGGTGGCGCTAGGCGCTAAAAATGCCATCTTTATCTTTTTCGTCCGTTTTAGCTCTAAGCTCGTACCGTTCGCCCCCAATTTGTTCTCGGATCATTCATACTCAAAAAACACCTCAAATTAATATACATCAACATATTTTACATCCTAAATCCACGAAACTAAGGTAAATCATGAGGCGATATACATATAAATATACATACTTTAAGATAAACATCAAAACTCTAGCATACGAAAAGTTCTAATATAATATACTGGATTATGGAGCTCCTGTATATAAACTTCCCGCATATTATGTTGGAACTCCAGCACATTATGATGGAAGCTCATACGTAAAAAAAATCGAATACCAACATATTATGCTGGAATAATTTCGAATTTTTAAGTATATTTTTGTTAAGATTTTATCTTTACATAAAAAAGTTACTGAATTTTAATTATTTTTGAAACCATGGCTATTTTTTAATTACTAGTTATAAATCTGACTATTTTTTATTTTGCCCTAAGTTATTTCTTATGTATTCATGTAGGTATTAGAACTCTTAGCATAGTATTTATCTCACTATCTCATCGCTATCTATCTTGTACGCATTTCATATATATGTGCAATCTCATTCTAATCTTATAATAAATGATATACTTATCTCATAATTTGTAACTCTCATTATAAATAAAACTAAAACGCATGCTCTATAATTCATTGAGCAAATTCCTATTCCTTTTCGGTACATCCTTTTACCATTAAATTGCTTCTACTTTCGACACCCATAACTCTAGCCCGTGCTATTTACACTTTGTTTTAGGATTTTTACCTTCCTATACCATATATGAAACGTTATTATCCTCAACGTTTAAGGTTTGTGTTAATTACATTTCACTATACCAAATTAGCATTTATATACCATAATTCAAATTAGAATATTGTTGGAAACACGTTCTCAAGGCATTATACTAAACGTGTGTTCATATTTGTAGGTTTTGATGAATGACAAACTATGCGCAAATTGACATATGATGCGGTCCAAGCACAAGCGCGAAATTGATATATAACAAGATTCAAGCACAAGACAAAGATCGAGATTAAGTTTTATATGAGTCGGTATTTAATTGTGATCTTGATCCGACAACTTAAACTCAAGACTTGGCTTCTCTCGTAAAAATACTTTTAACAAATCATGCATATTTAAATTAGAGCAAAATAATTTTAAATAATGCATATTTACTTTTGTCAAAATGATTTTTAAACACGCCTAAAATCTGGACTAAGATAATCGATTATGTACTTATGATAATCGATTATGTTTAAGTCAGCTGCTTGACAATCGATTGTGAACTAATGACAGTCGATTGTGTTAAGGCAGTGAGCATCAGATTTTTTAAATCTGCATGACAATCGATTGTGAACCTTATGACAATCGATTGTGATGAGGCGGTGTCCATCAAAGTTTTTCAAAGCTCAAAATAATCGATTGTGAAGCTAATGACAATCAATAGTGAAGAGACAGTGTCCATCAGATTTTTCAAAGTCACAAAATAATTGATTGTGAACTTATGACAATCGATTGTGTTGAGGCAGTGTCTTCCAGACTTTTTTAAAGTTATTAAATAATCGATTGTGAACTTATGACAATCGATTGTCAAGAGGCAGTGTCTAAATTGATTTTTCAAGACTGATATATAATCGATTGTTAACTTAGTATAATCGATTGTATAACTGACCATTGCCAAAATATTTTCAAATACCGTCAGGTAATCGATTATTGATTTCCTATAATCGATTGTTTTAATTAAAATCTGGAAAGGATTTTTTGAACGTTGCTGAGTAATCGATTGTAGATTGTTGACAATCGATTGTTTTACGTAAAATCTGGAAAGGATTTTTTTGAACGTTGCCGGTAATCGATTATAGATCTTATATAATCGACTGTTATGCGTAAAATCTGGGATTGATTTTTGGAAGAACTGGCAAACAATCGGTTGTGGTAACTTGACAATCGATTGTCACTGAGTAATTTCAGCAACTCTTAATTGGCAATTAGGCAACGGTAATACAAGGTTTTTCAACTATAAATACAGCTTCAATTCAGTCTTTTAAGTACAACAACATACAACAACTGATCATACAATTGCTAAAGCTTGCATACTTTATTGCTTATCATTTTATATTTCATGACATAAGCTTTTGAGAGCCAAATTCTTGTCAAAAGTTGTTGCGATCTTGAGTGTATTCTTTTTACTCATATCTACTCTTAAAGGAGTGTCTTGTTTGAGTGCTAAGTGTTTTTTGTACACTTGAAGGGAAGTGTTAGTCCCTTGTGTTGTAAGAAGGAACTTGTGTTTCCTTGGTTGAAGTCTTGGAGTGTTGTATCTCCGAGCAAAGGTTGTTGAGGCTTGTGTCCTCAAGTTGTAACGGTTTGTTAAGCACCCGTAAGCTTAACAAGTTAGTGGAAATCTCGAGAGAGTCTCTCGGGGACTGGACTAGCCACGGGTTGTGGTGAACCAGGATATATCGGTGCGTTTGTTCTAATTTATTTACTTATCGCACTTATTTATTTCCTGCAATTTTTAAATTCCGCAAGTTTACGCTAATTTTATTAAAACGCTATTCACCCTCCCTCTAGCGTTAAGAGTATTATCTAACAATTGGTATCAGAGCCCAACTCTCTGAAGACTTAACCGTTTGAGAGAAACATCCATGGCTTCTACTCGTGATTATTTTGCAGGAATAGGTGAAGGACAATGCTCCACCCGACCACCGCTATTCGATGGTACAAATTATACATACTGGAAGGAGAGGATGAGAATATTTGTACAATCAAATAGTTTTCATCTTTGGAAGGTCATAATGAATGGAGAACAAATTCCAACCAAGAAGGTCGAAAATGAATGGGTCCCAAAGTCCGAAGATGAATACGATGCGGATGATATCCGAAAGGTGCAAAATAATGCTAAAGCTATTAATTTATCATATTGTGCTGTAAATGCTGATGATTACAGGAAGATATCTTGTTGCACAACGGCGAAGCAAATGTGGGACAAGCTGGAAATTACGTACGAAGGTACGGACCAGGTAAGGGAAGCTAAAATTGATTTCCTAACCCATGCATATGAATTGTTTCATATGAAGGAAGGCGAAAAGGTCGATGAGATGTTTGAACGATTTTCAAAAATCATAAATGATTTACATGCTCTTAAGAAGACCTTCACAGATAAGGAACTTGTCCGAAAAATTCTCCGAAGTCTCACTTAGGAATGGCGATCCAAGGCCGACGCGATTCAAGAATCCATTGGCATTACAAATGTCACCATCGACGCATTAAGAGGTAATCCTAAAACTTATGAATCTACTATACTTAACCCTCTTGTTGATGATCAAAGGAAGCAAAGAATTGCTCTCAAGGCAAGCACAAGCCAACCTCAAAATGATGAGGACGGAGACAACGAGTTCGGACTCGTTATCAAGAGATTTCAAAAGTTCATCCGAAAAGAGTATGAACGAAAGGGCAAAAAGCAAGGAGATCAAATAAAGTGCTATGAGTGCGGAGAAACCGGGCACATTAAATCAAATTGCCCAAATGCTAAAAAGGAGAAGAAACCCTTCAAGAAGCAAAGAGCATACATATCTTGGGGAGGCGACTCCGGTGACGAGTCAAGTGAGGAAGAAGAAGACGAAGCCGCAAATCTTTGTCTTATGCCACAAGAAGACAACAAAGAAGAGGTATGTCAAATTTCTTCCAAAAATTTCTTTTCCCTTGAAGAAATGCAAAATGCTTTTGATGAGTTGTATAGCGAATTTATTAGAGCTTCAAAAACTGTTAAGAGTATAAAAGAAAATGCTTCTTTAAAAGAAAAAGATTTTCAAAAACAACTCTCTCTTAAAGAAAAGGAATTGGAAAAACTGATTTTAGAAAATGAGAAGTTGAAAGAGGAAAATAAATTTTTTGGCAAGAGAAGCGCCGACAAGCCTGAAAGTTCTAGAAATTGTACTTCTTGCATGCATCTCAAAAATGAAGTAGAAAGGCTTAAGGGCACATTAGATAAGTTTAACTCTTCTCATAAAAATTTGAATGAAGTGCTTGTTAATTTGAAGTCGACCAAGCATGGCATAGGTTTTAGAAACGAGCCTAAAGAGAAAGTTGAAGCCAACCCCCAACCACCTAAGGCTCAACCTAGGAAAAATAAAACAAATGCTCATCCTAGATACAACAAACCTAGAAATGGTTTTCATCAATCGCAACCTAGAAATGATGCATATCCTAGAACAAATGGTAGGAGAAATGTTTTTCATGATTTGCGCAATAGTTATATTGTCAAGAATAGAGCAAATGAATTTCGTCCGTCCAATTACTATCAAACTAGAAGGATGAATAATCCTAACGTGACTTGTTATTATTGTAGACGAATTGGAAATATTGCTCCCGCTTGTTTTACACGACATAGACATAACACTCAATCACATCGCTATGATTTGCCTAACCCCCAAGGACCCAAAATGGCATGGGTACCTAAAACTCATTAATTTGTTTTGTAGGTATGTTTGAAGGGATCAAGTGTACTGTGGTACCTTGATAGTGGATGCTCCAAGCACATGACGGGAGACGAATCCAAATTCCTTCAACTAGAACACAAGGAAGGGGGAAGTGTTATTTTTGGTGATAACAACAAAGGAAAGATTATCGGCATCGGATCGGTTGGTAAGGATGAAATTTCTTTCATTAAGCATATATTACTTGTGAAAGGTTTAAAACATAATCTCTTGAGCATAAGTCAATTATGTGACAAGGGAAATCTTGTTTTATTTGATTCGGATGAATGCTTAGTTTTTAGACGTAGCGATTTTAAAATTATCCTTCGTGGTTTTAGAATGGATAACATTTATATGGTTGATCTTGCAAATTCTTCACCCGAATATGTAAATTGTTTAATGAGCAAAGAGGATGATTCTTGGTTATGGCATCGTAGAGTAGCTCACATCAACATGCATCTTTTGAACAAATTGGTTTCACAAAATTTAGTCGTTGGTCTTCCAAATTTGAAATTTGAAAATGACTCTATTTGTGATTCTTGTCAAAAAGGGAAGCAAACAAAAGCATCTTTTAAATCGAAAAACATTGTTTCAACTACTAGACCATTGCAATTGCTTCACATGGATTTGTTTGGACCATCTCGCATTGAAAGTCTTGGTAGAAATCGTTATGCCTTTGTTATTGTTGATGATTATTCCAGATTTACTTGGACTTTATTTCTTGCCCATAAAAGTGATGCTTTTCAAAATTTTAAATATTTTCTTAAACGTATTCAAAACGAAAAGGAAACAACCGTCACTTCAATTAGAAGTGATCATGGGAGAGAGTTTGATCACAATCTCTTTTCGGACTTTTGTGACGAACTCGGTATCGAGCATACCTTTTCCGCTCCACGAACACCACAACAAAATGGGGTGGTGGAAAGGAAAAATAGGTGTCTCGAAGAGATGGCTAGAACCATGCTCGAAGAGGCTAAGATTCCCAAACATTTTTAGGCGGATGCCGTGAGTACCGCATGCTACATTTTAAATAGAGTAGTCATAAGGCCAATACTCATGAAAACCCCCTATGAACTCTACAAGGGAAGGAAACCAAATATCTCCCATTTTAGAGTATTCGGTTGTAAATGTTTTATTCATAACAATGGAAAAGATCAATTGGGAAAATTTGATGTCAAATCCGATGAGGGAATTTTTATTGGGTATTCTTCACATAGCAAAGCATATAGGGTATTTAATAATAGAACCCAAACTCTGGAGGAATCCCCTCATATTGAGTTTTCCGAAAGTAATGCTCGCTTGGCGAGAGAGGATTCTTGTTCTGATCTTGCAGGTATTCTAAATAGTTTAAAAGACAAAGTACAAGAAGAAACTCCTAAGGAAATTCAAGATGAAATCTTGGAACAATCAACGGAGGAAACGCCACAATTGGAGAAAGAAACGAAAATGCCTAACGAGTGGAGGACAATCAAAGATCACCCTCTCGAACAGGTAATTGGCGACGTCGGAGAAAAGGTAAGTACCCGAAACTCTCTTAAGAACACCTCAGGACACACTTCTTAAGAGATCACGTTCTCATTGCATTATTTCACTACAAATTACTGACTTGAGCGTCGGAGACGTCTAATTCTCTTTTGCAGGTATCGCCCTAAAGGCAGGGGGAATTATAAAGAAATGGCATAGAACAATCGATTGTTACAACAAATAATCGATTATTTTACTGTGCGGACAATCGATTAGCAAGTATCACTAATCGATTATTTATATTTGATTCCTATTATGCATTTGTGTTTAATAATCGATTTTTTAACTGTATAAGCAATTACCGTCTCAGCCATTCAGTACTGCTTTCCTAAAACAATCGATTGTTTCATAAATATAATCGATTATTTTCCGAGTCTGAAAATCACCGTGCTCACTGTATTTCAACAATCGATTATCATAATTCAACAATCGATTATTTTTTGTCAGAAATTTAAATATGTGTTACCGTTTGGGCCCTGCAATCGATTTTGTGTCAGTTTCGAGTTCAAGTCAAAATCTGCTCAACAATCGATTATTTCGTGTCAACAATCGATTGTCTAACGGTCAGTGCAATTTATTTTTACCGTTTCTGACTGTTTTGGCTCATAAATTTCTGCAGATTTTCATCATAAATGAAATGCCATTCTTCCCATTATAAATAGGCATCATAAGTCTTCAATTTTATTCACTCACGCATCAATCTTTGCTCCCAAACTTTCAAAAATCTTCCAAGTTTCTTACAAAGTTCATTACTACTTTTTGAAAATGTCGGGCAGACACTCTAAACGTTCCCGTTCAGGTAGACAAGGTGCATCTTCTTCTACTCCTCCACCTCCAACTTTCCCTTATCAAGATGGGTCTGTTTTACAATTCAATACTGAAACCGAGCTTACTAGATTTTTGACAAAATTCGAAAAGCGTGACATTCTTCCTCCTCGCTTTTCAACAAGCAAGTATCTTGAATCATATGCCCCTGCTGCAAGCATGCTTAAGGAATGTCAACTTCTTGACTTCTTATATCTTGCCTATCCTTATATTAATCCTCCATTGATTCAAGTGTTTTACTCAAACCTTCATGAGGATGACGATGGTGAGCTTGTGTCAAATATTAATGGTGTTCAAATTCTTTTGTCCAATGAAAACTTGCATTCCATTGCCCATCTTCCTCGACGTGGCGAAAACATTGCTCGCTACATTAGAGAGGCTGGCGCCTTATTTGATGAGAAAACTCTCCTAAACCAAATAGGTCTTACATCTTATGATCCTAATCTATCTACTCGTCGCCCTACTATCACGGGAATGCTCCCCGAGTATCGTTTGATTTTCTATTTCATCACCCGAGTCCTCAAGCCTCGGAAGCATAATCATACCACTCTTTCCCAAGAGGACGCTAAGCTCATGCATGCCATTATAACCGGAGCTCACATCAATTGGTGTAAGTTCGTCAAAATTCACATGCGTGATGCCATAGGAGATGATAGACCTCTTCCCTATGCCCTCCTTATTATGAATTTTCTTGAAGCTTCCGGATTCAACACTTCCATCGGTCCTCTCAAAAAGAGCCCCAAGAAGTGGGAAATTTCAGAATCCTCCTTTCCCCATGACGGCGATCATGTAGCTCCTGCTCCTCCTCCAAATCGTTGATCGCGTCAGCCTCAAGAACCTTTTCTTCAATCCATTTCCGACCAAATTGCTTCATTGACCACCTCTGTCGGTCAATTGACACATGAGATCCATGGATATTTTGACCATGTTCATTATCCATATGCCGGTCTTGTTCCCTATGAAGCAGTGCCGGATGATGAGGCGGGAAATGATGATGAATAATTTCTTTATTTGTTTTTCTATTTTATTGCTCTATGTTTTATTGTTCCCGTTATGTAACCGTTTTTTAATAAATAAACAAGTTTTTTGATTATTCTATATTTTTTTTGCTAATGGCAAAAGAGGGAAGATAACGGGTATGCACTCTCACTCAATACTTATCGGCATAAATTGAGGGGGAATTCATATATTGAGGGGGAACAAATTGCATATCTATATACTTGTTGCATATCTTTACTTGTCTTGAATCGTCATTATGAATTGCCTAATATGCATATCCCGCTTAAAGTTTGCCATTATCAAAAAGGGGGATATTGTTGGAAACACGTTCTCAAGGCATTATACTAAACGTGTGTTCATATTTGTAGGTTTTGATGAATGACAAACTATGCGCAAATTGACATATGATGCGGTCCAAGCACAAGCGCGAAATTGATATATAACAAGATTCAAGCACAAGACAAAGATCGAGATTAAGTTTTATATGAGTCGGTATTTAATTGTGATCTTGATCCGACAACTTAAACTCAAGACTTGGCTTCTCTCGTAAAAATACTTTTAGCAAATCATGCATATCTAATTTAGAGCAAAATGATTTTAAATAATGCATATTTACTTTTGTCAAAATGATTTTTAAACACGCCTCTAAAATCTGGACTAAGATAATCGATTATGTACTTATGATAATCGATTATGTTTAAGTCAGCTGCTTGACAATCGATTGTGAACTAATGACAATCGATTGTGTTAAGGCAGTGAGCATCAGATTTTTCAAATCTGCATGACAATCGATTGTGAACCTTATGACAATCGATTGTGATGAGGCAGTGTCCATCAAAGTTTTTCAAAGTTCAAAATAATCGATTGTGAAGCTAATGACAATCGATTGTGAAGAGACAGTGTCCATCAGATTTTTCAAAGTCACAAAATAATCGATTGTGAACTTATGACAATCGATTGTGTTGAGGTAGTGTCTTCCAGACTTTTTCAAAGTTATTAAATAATCGATTGTGAACTTATGACAATCGATTGTCAAGAGGCAGTGTCTAAATTGATTTTTCAAGACTGATATATAATCGATTGTTAACTTAGTATAATCGATTGTATAACTGACCGTTGCCAAAATATTTTCAAATACCATCAGGTAATCGATTATTGATTTCCTATAGTCGATTGTTTTAATTAAAATCTGGAAAGGATTTTTTGAACGTTGCCGGTAATCGATTATTGATCTTATATAATCGATTGTTATGCGTAAAATCTGGGATTGATTTTTAAAAGAACTGGCAAACAATCGATTGTGGTAACTTGACAATCAATTGTCACTGAGTAATTTCAGCAACTCTTAATTGGCAATTAGGCAACGATAATACAAGGTTTTTCAACTATAAATACAGCTTCAATTCAGTCTTTTAAGTACAACAACATACAACAACTGATCATACAATTGCTAAAGCTTGCATACTTTATTGCTTATCATTTTATATTTCATGACATAAGCTTTTGAGAGCCAAATTCTTGTCAAAAGTTGTTGTGATCTTGAGTGTATTCTTTTTACTCATATCTACTCTTAAAGGAGTGTCTTGTTTGAGTGCTAAGTGTTTTTTGTACACTTGAAGGGAAGTGTTAGTCCCTTGTGTTGTAAGAAGGAACTTGTGTTTCCTTGGTTGAAGTCTTGGAGTGTTGTATCTCCGAGCAGAGGTTGTTGAGGCTTGTGTCCTCAAGTTGTAACGGTTTGTTAAGCACCCGTAAGCTTAACAAGTTAGTGGAAATCTCGAGAGAGTCTCTCGGGGACTGGACTAGCCACGGGTTGTGGTGAACCAGGATATATCGGTGCGTTTATTCTAATTTATTTACTTATCGCACTTATTTATTTCCTGCAATTTTTAAATTCCGCAAGTTTACGCTAATTTTATTAAAACGTTATTCACTCCCCCCCCCCTAGCGTTAAGCGTATTATCTAACAAATATAATTAAGAGCGAATTAATATTAGGCGCTATAATTAAGGGTGCAATTTTTTTCTGACCCTTCAGCCGTAACTAAAAAAAGTTATGAATTTCTTTCTTTGCTTCTTCATCCTATATGTCGTGTCGGGCTAATGCAAATCACAGCAAATGAAACAAATTACCTAATTTTGCTTGCTTTCGCTGAGATTCAAATATGGGTATTCGAATTTGGACATTATATGATAATTTTAGGGTCATTCTACTAAAAATTAGAGCTGCTAGATTTTTCATATTAATTACGGTATTGCCACTAGCAGGGTATTTAAAAATCTGCACTATTTGCAAATATTAAAACCTACATATCGCATTCATTATAAGGTCAAATTGAGTGATTCAAAAGCCTAACTTGATTAGAATTTCACAAGAAATTCATTGTGGGCATAAAATACGAGTCTAGGGATCGTTTGTCATGAAAAACGTGGCAGATAGCTGGAAGAAAATATATTAAACTAGGGTTTGTTCATTCGATCATATTTTTGAGATGGGAAGCCCGAATTTGGGCGATTTTCGAGACGAGTTTCGTCATATGGATTGGGCTTTCTACTCTGTTTTGGTTATATTTCATAAATTCATCTTCGTTTTTTGGATTTAATTGATGATTTCAAAATGAAATTGAGTGAGTTAGGGTTTGAGTTTTGGAGAGTTTAATGAGGATTTGAGGGACCAAACAGAGTCTGATTTTGATAAATTTTACATGGTTAGACTCGGGAGAGAACAAGGATTTTGATTCTGCCATTTTAGACTGAATTAGAGATGTGGGCCGGGGGCCAAATTTTGGCCGATTTTGAATTTTTGGCTTATTTTGTTGTTTTTATTATGGAATTCGATTCTTTAGCATATGGTGATGGTATTAATATGATTATGGTTAGATTGGGGGTTTTCGGAGACCGAGTCCATAGGAGAGGGCATCCCGGAGTAAAATTTATGCGGTTGAGGGAAGTAACACTTTTAAGTTTGGCTTTGAGGGTATAAATCCGGAGAAAGTAATATCATGTAATTGTTTGGTGGTGATACCCATGCTTGGTGACAGCCATGTGGGTTTGCACCACGAGAGATTGAGACTTGGACTGTCCCGTGAGGCTGTGGGCCTAATGGTAACATGTGGTTATGTGTTTACTTGTTGTTGAACTTGTTTGCCATTAGGTTAGAGATCATGCTTAGGCTTTATTCATTCTCATGTTATTTGTACTCAGTCATAGAAACTATTTTATATTTTTACCTCAGTCTCTATTAATTGATAATATGTTGTGATACTTGATGTGGGTTCTGTCCCCTTATTTGTGGATGATGGTGCGTCTAGCGAGGTACATGATTGAGTAAGGCCGAGGGTGTGGTTGTGAGGATATTAATACCATAGTGCGTGAGTTGTCCGCGTAGCACGTGAGTTGACCGTGCGGGTCTAGGTATCTATTCCATATTCGCGTGAATTGTCGGCGTAGAATGTGATTTAACCGTGCGGATCCAGGTATTGATATGATGGCACGTGAGTTGTCCGTGCTTAGTGCTTGGGTTTTTGGAGCCTCTTCGGAGTCTGTACACACCCCAGTGAGTCCAGAGTGTTGAGTGTTGAGTGCTGAGTGCTACTAACAAGCCATGGAGTGACATTGCTGTGAGGTTGAATTTACTTTTGATGTTGTTGCATTTTTATCTATTAGTTTCTTTGTGGCAATTACTGAGTTATGGAATTACCTTTTTGTTCTTATTATTTTTAAATTATGAAAAGTAAATAATTGGACTGTTTTACTTAGCTCGTCACTACTACTCAGTTTCTTAGTTATTTCTGTTATTAGTGAGATTGTTGTACTCATACTATACCCTGCACTTTATGTGCAGATCCAGGTGAGTTAGAGCACGACGATCGTTGAGTTCAGGCCAGCTATCTTTTGAGACTGTGGTATGAAAAATTTATGAAAAATTTGAATGTTGGTATTATTTTATTAAATCCTTAAAAAATAATTAGTACTAGTATTTTGGGAATAGGATTGTTTTATAACGCGATAAGTACTATTACGACCATGGTTAGATTTTGAATCGTGACATGTACGCATTTCATGTATATCTGCAATCTAATTCTTATGTTATAATAAATGATATACTTATCTCATAATTTATAACTCTCATTATAAATAAAACTAAAACTCATGCTCCATAATTCATTGAGCAAATTTTTAGTCCTTTTCGGTGCATCCTTTGACCAATTAATTCCTTCTGCTTTCTACTACTTTTGACATACATATATAAAGGAGACTATGGGTGTATTTGGTATAATATTTTCTTGAAAAAACAAGTAGTAATTTTATTTATTTTTTGGGTGTTTTGGTATGCAAATTAAGGAAAATAACTTCTCAATAGTATTCATAAATAATTTTGATATAATAAATATGAAGCCATAAACTTTCAAAGTAACAACCTTCTGGATCCAGAAATTTCATAAACTTTCAAACCGCGAAATTTTGAACCCGTAAACTTTATAATTTCTAAACTCGTAAACTTTCAAACACATAAATCTCTGAACTCATAATTTTAGAAACTGTAAAATTTAATGAAAGTTGTTGATTTAATGATATTAGTCCACTGCAGTTTGAGTTTGGTATGTAACTACCTGTCTTACGTTGGTTGAGAAAGTAAGCTAACTTAATCTTAAGCTAGCTTTAAAGATTGAGTTGCCTCAAAGGTATATATATTCCTGAGATATTTGCACAAATAGCCTTTTTTGTGGCCATTTGTTAACTTGTTGCTTCGATTTTCTGTTTGGTTTGCTGGATTTGTGGCTTGCCGTTACTCTCTCTTTTCTATCTTTTCTAATCCGAGGGTCTTGCGGAAATAGACTCTCTATCTTCTTGAGATATTTGCACAAATAGCCTTTTTTGTGGTTGTTGTTTAAGTTGTTTCTTCGGTTTTCTGTTTGGTTTGCTAAACGTTGTTGCTTGCTGTTACTCTTTCTTCTCTATCATTTCTAATCTGAGGTTCTTGCGAAAATAGTCTCTCTATCTTCTTAGGATATTTGCACAAATAGCCTTTTTGTGGCCATTCATTAAGTTGTTGCTTCGGTTTTCTGTTTGGTTTGCTGGAGTTGTTGCTTGCCGTTACTCTTTATTCTCCATATTTTCTGATCTGAGTGTCTTGCGAAACAATCTCTCTATATTCTTGAGATATTTGCACAAATGGCCTTTTTTGTGGTCGTTGGTTAAGTTGTTTCTTCGGTTTTCTGTTTGGTTTGCTAGAATTGCTTACCGTTACCCTTTCTTCTCTATCTTTTCTAATCTGAGGGTCTTGCGAAAAGTGTCTCTCTATCTTCTTGAGATATTTGCTCAATTAGCCTTTTTTTATGGCCATTGGTTAAGTTGTTGCTTCGGTTTTCTGTTTAGTTTGCTAGAGTTGTTGCTTGCCGTTACTCTTTCTTCTCTATCTTTTCTAACCCGAGGGTCTTCAGAAACAATCTCTTTATCTTTCGAGTAGGGGTAAGTTCTACGTACATTTTACTCTCCCCAGACTTCACTAATAGAATTACACTCGGTTGTTATTGTTGTTAGTCCAGTAAACTAAATTTGTCTTTAAAAAAAACAACCTATTTTAAAAGCGAAATTTAGTCTATCGGGAATAAAATTTAAAGAGTGGCATTTAACAATATTTATTTATGGTGCAAATATCTCATTTTCTTATTATCATAATATTGGACAGTTATCAACTCATAAGTCAATTTCGTGATTAACTTAGGCTCAAATTAAGTATATATTATGTTGGAAATCCAACATGCGGAAAGTTCCAGTATAATATAATAGAGTATACTGAAGTTCCAATATAATAATTTCAGTATATTATATTGAAGTATTTTTTCGTATTTTGAAGAGTGTTCTCGTTCACCTTTATCTTTATATGAAAAGTAACTAAATTTCGATTAGTTTTGAAATTGTGGCTATTTTTGAATGACCACTTGTATATCTGGTTATTTTTTAATTTCTCCCAAAATAAACACGTCAAGGGGGCTGGATCAGAACCTAACCCTATGAATTCATGGTATTGTTACACAAATAGCAGATTCAATCTTTACTTTTTTTAGCTAGTATATTATACATAGTTATATATTAATTGGGTAGGTAATTATTTGGGTTAATTCTTCTTAATTATTTCATCCAAAAACTAATAACTCGATTCAGTCCTCAAATTTTTAGCTCGGTCTAACCTACTAAACTCATAATCCAACCCAATTAAATCATTATTTTCATTTTCATTTTCTTTTATTTTCTTTCTTCTTTTATGCTTCATTGCGAATAGCTCGAACCATATTACACAATGTCCATGTTTAATGGGTGAAAAAGTTCGACGGATCGCCATAGGATTTTCATTCTCATATACATGCTTATATAGGTGAAGTTAGCATTTGTTGGCGTTTTATGTATGAAGAAAAGTGAATTGTTGTGAAAATAGTACGAGCTAGTAAGTTTATATACCGGTGATTGAAAAATAATCCGTCAATAGAAATAGTCACTATTTTGCTAAAACACGAAAAACTCCAGTATAATATGTGAGATTATGGAGCTCATGCATATTAACTTCCAGCATATTATGTTGGAACTTACTGGTCCCAAACACATACGCAAGTATACGTGGTCGACACGCAATATAAGATTGTAAGTCCAGACATCGTACCCATAGAGACTTGTGATTAACTATAAACTAAATTAAACCAAACAATTAATCTATTCAAGTGAATCCTAAAGTATGAATATTTAACTAAAATTAATCTAGAGTAACAAACTAAGAGATTAAAGAAAATAACGGTAAACTTAATGACGAATTCAACGTGAGTGAATATTCTAAAGTTATGGGTTAACTAACAATCCCGTTGAGTTTTTCACTTAAATCGTCTAATTAATTTATCTAGTTTATTGATTGACGATGTTAATATTGCTCGTAGCATTCTTCAGAAATACAACTCGCCTATTCAAGCTAACCTAACGCCTATATTCCGATGGAATTAAAATTAACAAGAACACATTTATAATTCCTGTATAGTAACCAAGCAAAGCAATTATGTATATTCTTATCCTAACCGCAAATCCGCCCCTCTCAGAGTTAAGATCTTGCTCTACTCAATCCTATGTGCAATCTAGAATTCCCTCTCCCGAGTTCAATCCTAGATTCGTAGATAGTGTTCAATTGGTGATCAAACAATCAAATTATTAAACGCAAGATTGAATAAATAAACCAATATGATAAAATAATAAGAACAATTCAAGCTTCAAACCACAACGTTCGTGTACACCATAACTCTAGAACTAATAAACTATGAAACTAAAAGAAGAGAAGAGAAGAAAAACTAATTAGAAGCCTCCTCCAAGCGTGGTTTGTGTTGCTCCACGTGAATTTTCCTTCAAAGTGTGTTAGACCCCCTTCAAAATATGTTAGATATCCTCCTAGTTAGGTTTAGACTCACTTTTATACGAGTTGGGGAAGTCTTGGACCGAAATAACTTTGTCCTGGGCGAAATTGAATAGAAATCCCATCACCAGCGCCCGGCCGAGCGCTAGGCCGTGTTCCTGGCGCTGGTAAATTGAACAATCTATCTGGGGCGCCAGTGGTGGCGCTAGGCGCTGAAAATACCATCTTTATCTTTTTCGTCCGTTTTAGCTCTAAGCTCGTACCGTTCGCCCCCAACTGGGCAAATACCAACCCGACTTCTTTTGAAGAGTTGAAGATCAGAAAAATGAATAAACAAAAGAAAAGAAATCAAAGCCTAAAAGTATCTCAGATCGGATCATAGTTCATCCGTTCAAGTTAAGAGTAGTTACATTTCTAAACAAAAAAAGAAAGAAAATAAAATTATCCCCAAAAAACTATGAGAGTAGGAATTATATCATAGGACGATCAATGACAGAGCCAGAAGTTTTTGCAAGGGAATACAAAAACAAAAAAATAAATAAATATAAGTATACCACATATAGATATCAAATCCGAGACCTATAACATTTTTAAAAGTAGCTTTGTTGCTATGTTGACGTAGCTCGGCTACTGGCATTTATATAAATAGTTAATAAACTATATATCAAAAGTTTATAAGAACCTGGATGTAGCATCTTTTGTTATCAAACCATATTTTGACTTGATTGGTATCAAGCCCTAGCTCCTCACTCAATTTCTCTATCACATCGTTTTCTGGATTTGGTATTTGACTAAAAACCCTAATCAGAAAATAACAAAAATCTGTTAGACATGCAATGAAAAGGAAAGAAATTCTTGAGAATGGAATCAACGAATTCTTGAGAATGGAATAAAATTCGTAATTAGGTAAGAAATTCTTCTTCTTCTTGATTTACTTAATTGAATCAGCCTTTCTGTTTTACTTTTCTTAAAATTAATGAAGTGAAATATGTGAATCTAGTGACGGACGGAGAAAATAAGATAAAAAACTAAAAACCAAAAATAGTCCCCAAACACTTAGATTGATACAGAGAGAAAGCTATGATAGCCACCAAAAATAGACCAAAATAGACAACATTATTTAATAAACAACATCGTAAATATAAAAACACCGAAAATTAAAAGGACCAACAAAAAAAAGAGAGAGACTTAAAATTATTCAATAAAACTCACCCTTCTAGCTTTTGAATTTGTTCATCAGAACTAGACCCAATGGGAGAATCCATGAGTGTGAAAAAAAAGAGAAGTGAAGAATTATTCCCACTGTTTTAGAGTTTTTATAAGTGATTTTAAGAGAATAAGAACAAACCCAAAAAGGAAAAAGAAAAAGAAACAACAGACAATAAATAAATAAACAAATTAGTAGAGAAGTAAATGAGTAAAAAAATAATTAAATAGATAAATAAGAGGAGGATTTTTCCAGTAGTCAAATACTTTTTTGATTTATCTTCCATATCAATAGACTGGTTATCATTCTATTTCAACCAATATTATGTGAAGTAATTACTTACCTGTTTACACCAAATTATATTAACTCACTATGATTAATTAATTTAATTAAATGAGAATGCAAGACACATGTCATGTATCTATTGATTTGGTGTAAATATCCGATGTGTATAAGTTTTACCAATATTATGTTCTAAAAACTAAAACATTTTAAAATTATGTCCTTTTTTCTGTTTAAAGTAGGACTAATATTA
>JAXGFW010000177.1:0-57592 GCA_034376525.1 Nicotiana benthamiana
AATTAATATCTTATTTCTGTAATAAATCGGCGGTAGATATAATAAGTTTATATGGGAATTTAGAGTGCAAGGAATGTCGGATGCGATCATACCAGCACTAACGCACCGGATCCCATCAGAACTCCGAAGTTAAGCGTGCTTGGGCGAGAGTAGTACTAGGATGGGTGACCCCCTGGGAAGTCCTCGTGTTGCATCCCTCTTTTTGGCTTAACACCGTTGCACTTGACATGTCACTACGCCTCTGCCTCGAAGGCGGCATCCGTAATACGGTCTAGTTGCGATGTCGCCGTTCCATGCGGCCTAGTGCGATAGGCATGCCGAGCCCTCTAATTGTGATATTATCGGCGAGCGCGGCTTGTTGTTATTGGTCAACGCTTTTGCCCGCGAAAATACATAAGATCAAAAGAGGAATGTCGCGTAAAACGGATAAATGAGCGTAAATGTACGTCGTTTTAAGGTTTTACACTTTGGGACCAAAATCGGAAGGAGGAAAGGTAATAATGGAAATTAGAATGCAAGGAATGTCGGATGCGATCATACCAGCACTAACGCACCGGATCCCATCAGAACTCCGAAGTTAAGCGTGCTTGGGCGAGAGTAGTACTAGGATGGGTGACCCCCTGGGAAGTCCTCGTGTTGCATCCCTCTTTTTGGCAAAATTAATATCTTATTTCTGTAATAAATCGGCGGTAGATATAATAAGTTTATATGGGAATTTAGAGTGCAAGGAATGTCGGATGCGATCATACCAGCACTAACGCACCGGATCCCATCAGAACTCCGAAGTTAAGCGTGCTTGGGCGAGAGTAGTACTAGGATGGGTGACCCCCTGGGAAGTCCTCGTGTTGCATCCCTCTTTTTGGCTTAACACCGTTGCACTTGACATGTCACTACGCCTCTGCCTCGAAGGCGGCATCCGTAATACGGTCTAGTTGCGATGTCGCCGTTCCATGCGGCCTAGTGCGATAGGCATGCCGAGCCCTCTAATTGTGATATTATCGGCGAGCGCGGCTTGTTGTTATTGGTCAACGCTTTTGCCCGCGAAAATACATAAGATCAAAAGAGGAATGTCGCGTAAAACGGATAAATGAGCGTAAATGTACGTCGTTTTAAGGTTTTACACTTTGGGACCAAAATCGGAAGGAGGAAAGGTAATAATGGAAATTAGAATGCAAGGAATGTCGGATGCGATCATACCAGCACTAACGCACCGGATCCCATCAGAACTCCGAAGTTAAGCGTGCTTGGGCGAGAGTAGTACTAGGATGGGTGACCCCCTGGGAAGTCCTCGTGTTGCATCCCTCTTTTTGGCTTAACACCGTTGCACTTGACATGTCACTACGCCTCTGCCTCGAAGGCGGCATCCGTAATACGGTCTAGTTGCGATGTCGCCGTTCCATGCGGCCTAGTGCGATAGGCATGCCGAGCCCTCTAATTGTGATATTATCGGCGAGCGCGGCTTGTTGTTATTGGTCAACGCTTTTGCCCGCGAAAATACATAAGATCAAAAGAGGAATGTCGCGTAAAACGGATAAATGAGCGTAAATGTACGTCGTTTTAAGGTTTTACACTTTGGGACCAAAATCGGAAGGAGGAAAGGTAATAATGGAAATTAGAATGCAAGGAATGTCGGATGCGATCATACCAGCACTAACGCACCGGATCCCATCAGAACTCCGAAGTTAAGCGTGCTTGGGCGAGAGTAGTACTAGGATGGGTGACCCCCTGGGAAGTCCTCGTGTTGCATCCCTCTTTTTGGCAAAATTAATATCTTATTTCTGTAATAAATCGGCGGTAGATATAATAAGTTTATATGGGAATTTAGAGTGCAAGGAATGTCGGATGCGATCATACCAGCACTAACGCACCGGATCCCATCAGAACTCCGAAGTTAAGCGTGCTTGGGCGAGAGTAGTACTAGGATGGGTGACCCCCTGGGAAGTCCTCGTGTTGCATCCCTCTTTTTGGCTTAACACCGTTGCACTTGACATGTCACTACGCCTCTGCCTCGAAGGCGGCATCCGTAATACGGTCTAGTTGCGATGTCGCCGTTCCATGCGGCCTAGTGCGATAGGCATGCCGAGCCCTCTAATTGTGATATTATCGGCGAGCGCGGCTTGTTGTTATTGGTCAACGCTTTTGCCCGCGAAAATACATAAGATCAAAAGAGGAATGTCGCGTAAAACGGATAAATGAGCGTAAATGTACGTCGTTTTAAGGTTTTACACTTTGGGACCAAAATCGGAAGGAGGAAAGGTAATAATGGAAATTAGAATGCAAGGAATGTCGGATGCGATCATACCAGCACTAACGCACCGGATCCCATCAGAACTCCGAAGTTAAGCGTGCTTGGGCGAGAGTAGTACTAGGATGGGTGACCCCCTGGGAAGTCCTCGTGTTGCATCCCTCTTTTTGGCAAAATTAATATCTTATTTCTGTAATAAATCGGCGGTAGATATAATAAGTTTATATGGGAATTTAGAGTGCAAGGAATGTCGGATGCGATCATACCAGCACTAACGCACCGGATCCCATCAGAACTCCGAAGTTAAGCGTGCTTGGGCGAGAGTAGTACTAGGATGGGTGACCCCCTGGGAAGTCCTCGTGTTGCATCCCTCTTTTTGGCAAAATTAATATCTTATTTCTGTAATAAATCGGCGGTAGATATAATAAGTTTATATGGGAATTTAGAGTGCAAGGAATGTCGGATGCGATCATACCAGCACTAACGCACCGGATCCCATCAGAACTCCGAAGTTAAGCGTGCTTGGGCGAGAGTAGTACTAGGATGGGTGACCCCCTGGGAAGTCCTCGTGTTGCATCCCTCTTTTTGGCTTAACACCGTTGCACTTGACATGTCACTACGCCTCTGCCTCGAAGGCGGCATCCGTAATACGGTCTAGTTGCGATGTCGCCGTTCCATGCGGCCTAGTGCGATAGGCATGCCGAGCCCTCTAATTGTGATATTATCGGCGAGCGCGGCTTGTTGTTATTGGTCAACGCTTTTGCCCGCGAAAATACATAAGATCAAAAGAGGAATGTCGCGTAAAACGGATAAATGAGCGTAAATGTACGTCGTTTTAAGGTTTTACACTTTGGGACCAAAATCGGAAGGAGGAAAGGTAATAATGGAAATTAGAATGCAAGGAATGTCGGATGCGATCATACCAGCACTAACGCACCGGATCCCATCAGAACTCCGAAGTTAAGCGTGCTTGGGCGAGAGTAGTACTAGGATGGGTGACCCCCTGGGAAGTCCTCGTGTTGCATCCCTCTTTTTGGCAAAATTAATATCTTATTTCTGTAATAAATCGGCGGTAGATATAATAAGTTTATATGGGAATTTAGAGTGCAAGGAATGTCGGATGCGATCATACCAGCACTAACGCACCGGATCCCATCAGAACTCCGAAGTTAAGCGTGCTTGGGCGAGAGTAGTACTAGGATGGGTGACCCCCTGGGAAGTCCTCGTGTTGCATCCCTCTTTTTGGCTTAACACCGTTGCACTTGACATGTCACTACGCCTCTGCCTCGAAGGCGGCATCCGTAATACGGTCTAGTTGCGATGTCGCCGTTCCATGCGGCCTAGTGCGATAGGCATGCCGAGCCCTCTAATTGTGATATTATCGGCGAGCGCGGCTTGTTGTTATTGGTCAACGCTTTTGCCCGCGAAAATACATAAGATCAAAAGAGGAATGTCGCGTAAAACGGATAAATGAGCGTAAATGTACGTCGTTTTAAGGTTTTACACTTTGGGACCAAAATCGGAAGGAGGAAAGGTAATAATGGAAATTAGAATGCAAGGAATGTCGGATGCGATCATACCAGCACTAACGCACCGGATCCCATCAGAACTCCGAAGTTAAGCGTGCTTGGGCGAGAGTAGTACTAGGATGGGTGACCCCCTGGGAAGTCCTCGTGTTGCATCCCTCTTTTTGGCAAAATTAATATCTTATTTCTGTAATAAATCGGCGGTAGATATAATAAGTTTATATGGGAATTTAGAGTGCAAGGAATGTCGGATGCGATCATACCAGCACTAACGCACCGGATCCCATCAGAACTCCGAAGTTAAGCGTGCTTGGGCGAGAGTAGTACTAGGATGGGTGACCCCCTGGGAAGTCCTCGTGTTGCATCCCTCTTTTTGGCTTAACACCGTTGCACTTGACATGTCACTACGCCTCTGCCTCGAAGGCGGCATCCGTAATACGGTCTAGTTGCGATGTCGCCGTTCCATGCGGCCTAGTGCGATAGGCATGCCGAGCCCTCTAATTGTGATATTATCGGCGAGCGCGGCTTGTTGTTATTGGTCAACGCTTTTGCCCGCGAAAATACATAAGATCAAAAGAGGAATGTCGCGTAAAACGGATAAATGAGCGTAAATGTACGTCGTTTTAAGGTTTTACACTTTGGGACCAAAATCGGAAGGAGGAAAGGTAATAATGGAAATTAGAATGCAAGGAATGTCGGATGCGATCATACCAGCACTAACGCACCGGATCCCATCAGAACTCCGAAGTTAAGCGTGCTTGGGCGAGAGTAGTACTAGGATGGGTGACCCCCTGGGAAGTCCTCGTGTTGCATCCCTCTTTTTGGCTTAACACCGTTGCACTTGACATGTCACTACGCCTCTGCCTCGAAGGCGGCATCCGTAATACGGTCTAGTTGCGATGTCGCCGTTCCATGCGGCCTAGTGCGATAGGCATGCCGAGCCCTCTAATTGTGATATTATCGGCGAGCGCGGCTTGTTGTTATTGGTCAACGCTTTTGCCCGCGAAAATACATAAGATCAAAAGAGGAATGTCGCGTAAAACGGATAAATGAGCGTAAATGTACGTCGTTTTAAGGTTTTACACTTTGGGACCAAAATCGGAAGGAGGAAAGGTAATAATGGAAATTAGAATGCAAGGAATGTCGGATGCGATCATACCAGCACTAACGCACCGGATCCCATCAGAACTCCGAAGTTAAGCGTGCTTGGGCGAGAGTAGTACTAGGATGGGTGACCCCCTGGGAAGTCCTCGTGTTGCATCCCTCTTTTTGGCAAAATTAATATCTTATTTCTGTAATAAATCGGCGGTAGATATAATAAGTTTATATGGGAATTTAGAGTGCAAGGAATGTCGGATGCGATCATACCAGCACTAACGCACCGGATCCCATCAGAACTCCGAAGTTAAGCGTGCTTGGGCGAGAGTAGTACTAGGATGGGTGACCCCCTGGGAAGTCCTCGTGTTGCATCCCTCTTTTTGGCTTAACACCGTTGCACTTGACATGTCACTACGCCTCTGCCTCGAAGGCGGCATCCGTAATACGGTCTAGTTGCGATGTCGCCGTTCCATGCGGCCTAGTGCGATAGGCATGCCGAGCCCTCTAATTGTGATATTATCGGCGAGCGCGGCTTGTTGTTATTGGTCAACGCTTTTGCCCGCGAAAATACATAAGATCAAAAGAGGAATGTCGCGTAAAACGGATAAATGAGCGTAAATGTACGTCGTTTTAAGGTTTTACACTTTGGGACCAAAATCGGAAGGAGGAAAGGTAATAATGGAAATTAGAATGCAAGGAATGTCGGATGCGATCATACCAGCACTAACGCACCGGATCCCATCAGAACTCCGAAGTTAAGCGTGCTTGGGCGAGAGTAGTACTAGGATGGGTGACCCCCTGGGAAGTCCTCGTGTTGCATCCCTCTTTTTGGCAAAATTAATATCTTATTTCTGTAATAAATCGGCGGTAGATATAATAAGTTTATATGGGAATTTAGAGTGCAAGGAATGTCGGATGCGATCATACCAGCACTAACGCACCGGATCCCATCAGAACTCCGAAGTTAAGCGTGCTTGGGCGAGAGTAGTACTAGGATGGGTGACCCCCTGGGAAGTCCTCGTGTTGCATCCCTCTTTTTGGCTTAACACCGTTGCACTTGACATGTCACTACGCCTCTGCCTCGAAGGCGGCATCCGTAATACGGTCTAGTTGCGATGTCGCCGTTCCATGCGGCCTAGTGCGATAGGCATGCCGAGCCCTCTAATTGTGATATTATCGGCGAGCGCGGCTTGTTGTTATTGGTCAACGCTTTTGCCCGCGAAAATACATAAGATCAAAAGAGGAATGTCGCGTAAAACGGATAAATGAGCGTAAATGTACGTCGTTTTAAGGTTTTACACTTTGGGACCAAAATCGGAAGGAGGAAAGGTAATAATGGAAATTAGAATGCAAGGAATGTCGGATGCGATCATACCAGCACTAACGCACCGGATCCCATCAGAACTCCGAAGTTAAGCGTGCTTGGGCGAGAGTAGTACTAGGATGGGTGACCCCCTGGGAAGTCCTCGTGTTGCATCCCTCTTTTTGGCAAAATTAATATCTTATTTCTGTAATAAATCGGCGGTAGATATAATAAGTTTATATGGGAATTTAGAGTGCAAGGAATGTCGGATGCGATCATACCAGCACTAACGCACCGGATCCCATCAGAACTCCGAAGTTAAGCGTGCTTGGGCGAGAGTAGTACTAGGATGGGTGACCCCCTGGGAAGTCCTCGTGTTGCATCCCTCTTTTTGGCTTAACACCGTTGCACTTGACATGTCACTACGCCTCTGCCTCGAAGGCGGCATCCGTAATACGGTCTAGTTGCGATGTCGCCGTTCCATGCGGCCTAGTGCGATAGGCATGCCGAGCCCTCTAATTGTGATATTATCGGCGAGCGCGGCTTGTTGTTATTGGTCAACGCTTTTGCCCGCGAAAATACATAAGATCAAAAGAGGAATGTCGCGTAAAACGGATAAATGAGCGTAAATGTACGTCGTTTTAAGGTTTTACACTTTGGGACCAAAATCGGAAGGAGGAAAGGTAATAATGGAAATTAGAATGCAAGGAATGTCGGATGCGATCATACCAGCACTAACGCACCGGATCCCATCAGAACTCCGAAGTTAAGCGTGCTTGGGCGAGAGTAGTACTAGGATGGGTGACCCCCTGGGAAGTCCTCGTGTTGCATCCCTCTTTTTGGCAAAATTAATATCTTATTTCTGTAATAAATCGGCGGTAGATATAATAAGTTTATATGGGAATTTAGAGTGCAAGGAATGTCGGATGCGATCATACCAGCACTAACGCACCGGATCCCATCAGAACTCCGAAGTTAAGCGTGCTTGGGCGAGAGTAGTACTAGGATGGGTGACCCCCTGGGAAGTCCTCGTGTTGCATCCCTCTTTTTGGCTTAACACCGTTGCACTTGACATGTCACTACGCCTCTGCCTCGAAGGCGGCATCCGTAATACGGTCTAGTTGCGATGTCGCCGTTCCATGCGGCCTAGTGCGATAGGCATGCCGAGCCCTCTAATTGTGATATTATCGGCGAGCGCGGCTTGTTGTTATTGGTCAACGCTTTTGCCCGCGAAAATACATAAGATCAAAAGAGGAATGTCGCGTAAAACGGATAAATGAGCGTAAATGTACGTCGTTTTAAGGTTTTACACTTTGGGACCAAAATCGGAAGGAGGAAAGGTAATAATGGAAATTAGAATGCAAGGAATGTCGGATGCGATCATACCAGCACTAACGCACCGGATCCCATCAGAACTCCGAAGTTAAGCGTGCTTGGGCGAGAGTAGTACTAGGATGGGTGACCCCCTGGGAAGTCCTCGTGTTGCATCCCTCTTTTTGGCAAAATTAATATCTTATTTCTGTAATAAATCGGCGGTAGATATAATAAGTTTATATGGGAATTTAGAGTGCAAGGAATGTCGGATGCGATCATACCAGCACTAACGCACCGGATCCCATCAGAACTCCGAAGTTAAGCGTGCTTGGGCGAGAGTAGTACTAGGATGGGTGACCCCCTGGGAAGTCCTCGTGTTGCATCCCTCTTTTTGGCTTAACACCGTTGCACTTGACATGTCACTACGCCTCTGCCTCGAAGGCGGCATCCGTAATACGGTCTAGTTGCGATGTCGCCGTTCCATGCGGCCTAGTGCGATAGGCATGCCGAGCCCTCTAATTGTGATATTATCGGCGAGCGCGGCTTGTTGTTATTGGTCAACGCTTTTGCCCGCGAAAATACATAAGATCAAAAGAGGAATGTCGCGTAAAACGGATAAATGAGCGTAAATGTACGTCGTTTTAAGGTTTTACACTTTGGGACCAAAATCGGAAGGAGGAAAGGTAATAATGGAAATTAGAATGCAAGGAATGTCGGATGCGATCATACCAGCACTAACGCACCGGATCCCATCAGAACTCCGAAGTTAAGCGTGCTTGGGCGAGAGTAGTACTAGGATGGGTGACCCCCTGGGAAGTCCTCGTGTTGCATCCCTCTTTTTGGCAAAATTAATATCTTATTTCTGTAATAAATCGGCGGTAGATATAATAAGTTTATATGGGAATTTAGAGTGCAAGGAATGTCGGATGCGATCATACCAGCACTAACGCACCGGATCCCATCAGAACTCCGAAGTTAAGCGTGCTTGGGCGAGAGTAGTACTAGGATGGGTGACCCCCTGGGAAGTCCTCGTGTTGCATCCCTCTTTTTGGCTTAACACCGTTGCACTTGACATGTCACTACGCCTCTGCCTCGAAGGCGGCATCCGTAATACGGTCTAGTTGCGATGTCGCCGTTCCATGCGGCCTAGTGCGATAGGCATGCCGAGCCCTCTAATTGTGATATTATCGGCGAGCGCGGCTTGTTGTTATTGGTCAACGCTTTTGCCCGCGAAAATACATAAGATCAAAAGAGGAATGTCGCGTAAAACGGATAAATGAGCGTAAATGTACGTCGTTTTAAGGTTTTACACTTTGGGACCAAAATCGGAAGGAGGAAAGGTAATAATGGAAATTAGAATGCAAGGAATGTCGGATGCGATCATACCAGCACTAACGCACCGGATCCCATCAGAACTCCGAAGTTAAGCGTGCTTGGGCGAGAGTAGTACTAGGATGGGTGACCCCCTGGGAAGTCCTCGTGTTGCATCCTTTTCTTGGAAAAATTAACATCTTATTGTAATAAATCGGCGGTAGATATAATAAGTTTATATGGGAATTTAGAGTGCAAGTAATGTCGGATGCGATCATACCAGCACTAACGCACCGGATCCCATCAGAACTCCGAAGTTAAGCGTGCTTGGGCGAGAGTAGTACTAGGATGGGTGACCCCCTGGGAAGTCCTCGTGTTGCATCCCTCTTTTTGGCTTAACACCGTTGCACTTGACATGTCACTACGCCTCTGCCTCGAAGGCGGCATCCGTAATACGGTCTAGTTGCGATGTCGCCGTTCCATGCGGCCTAGTGCGATAGGCATGCCGAGCCCTCTAATTGTGATATTATCGGCGAGCGCGGCTTGTTGTTATTGGTCAACGCTTTTGCCCGCGAAAATACATAAGATCAAAAGAGGAATGTCGCGTAAAACGGATAAATGAGCGTAAATGTACGTCGTTTTAAGGTTTTACACTTTGGGACCAAAATCGGAAGGAGGAAAGGTAATAATGGAAATTAGAATGCAAGGAATGTCGGATGCGATCATACCAGCACTAACGCACCGGATCCCATCAGAACTCCGAAGTTAAGCGTGCTTGGGCGAGAGTAGTACTAGGATGGGTGACCCCCTGGGAAGTCCTCGTGTTGCATCCCTCTTTTTGGCAAAATTAATATCTTATTTCTGTAATAAATCGGCGGTAGATATAATAAGTTTATATGGGAATTTAGAGTGCAAGGAATGTCGGATGCGATCATACCAGCACTAACGCACCGGATCCCATCAGAACTCCGAAGTTAAGCGTGCTTGGGCGAGAGTAGTACTAGGATGGGTGACCCCCTGGGAAGTCCTCGTGTTGCATCCCTCTTTTTGGCTTAACACCGTTGCACTTGACATGTCACTACGCCTCTGCCTCGAAGGCGGCATCCGTAATACGGTCTAGTTGCGATGTCGCCGTTCCATGCGGCCTAGTGCGATAGGCATGCCGAGCCCTCTAATTGTGATATTATCGGCGAGCGCGGCTTGTTGTTATTGGTCAACGCTTTTGCCCGCGAAAATACATAAGATCAAAAGAGGAATGTCGCGTAAAACGGATAAATGAGCGTAAATGTACGTCGTTTTAAGGTTTTACACTTTGGGACCAAAATCGGAAGGAGGAAAGGTAATAATGGAAATTAGAATGCAAGGAATGTCGGATGCGATCATACCAGCACTAACGCACCGGATCCCATCAGAACTCCGAAGTTAAGCGTGCTTGGGCGAGAGTAGTACTAGGATGGGTGACCCCCTGGGAAGTCCTCGTGTTGCATCCCTCTTTTTGGCAAAATTAATATCTTATTTCTGTAATAAATCGGCGGTAGATATAATAAGTTTATATGGGAATTTAGAGTGCAAGGAATGTCGGATGCGATCATACCAGCACTAACGCACCGGATCCCATCAGAACTCCGAAGTTAAGCGTGCTTGGGCGAGAGTAGTACTAGGATGGGTGACCCCCTGGGAAGTCCTCGTGTTGCATCCCTCTTTTTGGCTTAACACCGTTGCACTTGACATGTCACTACGCCTCTGCCTCGAAGGCGGCATCCGTAATACGGTCTAGTTGCGATGTCGCCGTTCCATGCGGCCTAGTGCGATAGGCATGCCGAGCCCTCTAATTGTGATATTATCGGCGAGCGCGGCTTGTTGTTATTGGTCAACGCTTTTGCCCGCGAAAATACATAAGATCAAAAGAGGAATGTCGCGTAAAACGGATAAATGAGCGTAAATGTACGTCGTTTTAAGGTTTTACACTTTGGGACCAAAATCGGAAGGAGGAAAGGTAATAATGGAAATTAGAATGCAAGGAATGTCGGATGCGATCATACCAGCACTAACGCACCGGATCCCATCAGAACTCCGAAGTTAAGCGTGCTTGGGCGAGAGTAGTACTAGGATGGGTGACCCCCTGGGAAGTCCTCGTGTTGCATCCCTCTTTTTGGCAAAATTAATATCTTATTTCTGTAATAAATCGGCGGTAGATATAATAAGTTTATATGGGAATTTAGAGTGCAAGGAATGTCGGATGCGATCATACCAGCACTAACGCACCGGATCCCATCAGAACTCCGAAGTTAAGCGTGCTTGGGCGAGAGTAGTACTAGGATGGGTGACCCCCTGGGAAGTCCTCGTGTTGCATCCCTCTTTTTGGCTTAACACCGTTGCACTTGACATGTCACTACGCCTCTGCCTCGAAGGCGGCATCCGTAATACGGTCTAGTTGCGATGTCGCCGTTCCATGCGGCCTAGTGCGATAGGCATGCCGAGCCCTCTAATTGTGATATTATCGGCGAGCGCGGCTTGTTGTTATTGGTCAACGCTTTTGCCCGCGAAAATACATAAGATCAAAAGAGGAATGTCGCGTAAAACGGATAAATGAGCGTAAATGTACGTCGTTTTAAGGTTTTACACTTTGGGACCAAAATCGGAAGGAGGAAAGGTAATAATGGAAATTAGAATGCAAGGAATGTCGGATGCGATCATACCAGCACTAACGCACCGGATCCCATCAGAACTCCGAAGTTAAGCGTGCTTGGGCGAGAGTAGTACTAGGATGGGTGACCCCCTGGGAAGTCCTCGTGTTGCATCCCTCTTTTTGGCTTAACACCGTTGCACTTGACATGTCACTACGCCTCTGCCTCGAAGGCGGCATCCGTAATACGGTCTAGTTGCGATGTCGCCGTTCCATGCGGCCTAGTGCGATAGGCATGCCGAGCCCTCTAATTGTGATATTATCGGCGAGCGCGGCTTGTTGTTATTGGTCAACGCTTTTGCCCGCGAAAATACATAAGATCAAAAGAGGAATGTCGCGTAAAACGGATAAATGAGCGTAAATGTACGTCGTTTTAAGGTTTTACACTTTGGGACCAAAATCGGAAGGAGGAAAGGTAATAATGGAAATTAGAATGCAAGGAATGTCGGATGCGATCATACCAGCACTAACGCACCGGATCCCATCAGAACTCCGAAGTTAAGCGTGCTTGGGCGAGAGTAGTACTAGGATGGGTGACCCCCTGGGAAGTCCTCGTGTTGCATCCCTCTTTTTGGCTTAACACCGTTGCACTTGACATGTCACTACGCCTCTGCCTCGAAGGCGGCATCCGTAATACGGTCTAGTTGCGATGTCGCCGTTCCATGCGGCCTAGTGCGATAGGCATGCCGAGCCCTCTAATTGTGATATTATCGGCGAGCGCGGCTTGTTGTTATTGGTCAACGCTTTTGCCCGCGAAAATACATAAGATCAAAAGAGGAATGTCGCGTAAAACGGATAAATGAGCGTAAATGTACGTCGTTTTAAGGTTTTACACTTTGGGACCAAAATCGGAAGGAGGAAAGGTAATAATGGAAATTAGAATGCAAGGAATGTCGGATGCGATCATACCAGCACTAACGCACCGGATCCCATCAGAACTCCGAAGTTAAGCGTGCTTGGGCGAGAGTAGTACTAGGATGGGTGACCCCCTGGGAAGTCCTCGTGTTGCATCCCTCTTTTTGGCTTAACACCGTTGCACTTGACATGTCACTACGCCTCTGCCTCGAAGGCGGCATCCGTAATACGGTCTAGTTGCGATGTCGCCGTTCCATGCGGCCTAGTGCGATAGGCATGCCGAGCCCTCTAATTGTGATATTATCGGCGAGCGCGGCTTGTTGTTATTGGTCAACGCTTTTGCCCGCGAAAATACATAAGATCAAAAGAGGAATGTCGCGTAAAACGGATAAATGAGCGTAAATGTACGTCGTTTTAAGGTTTTACACTTTGGGACCAAAATCGGAAGGAGGAAAGGTAATAATGGAAATTAGAATGCAAGGAATGTCGGATGCGATCATACCAGCACTAACGCACCGGATCCCATCAGAACTCCGAAGTTAAGCGTGCTTGGGCGAGAGTAGTACTAGGATGGGTGACCCCCTGGGAAGTCCTCGTGTTGCATCCCTCTTTTTGGCTTAACACCGTTGCACTTGACATGTCACTACGCCTCTGCCTCGAAGGCGGCATCCGTAATACGGTCTAGTTGCGATGTCGCCGTTCCATGCGGCCTAGTGCGATAGGCATGCCGAGCCCTCTAATTGTGATATTATCGGCGAGCGCGGCTTGTTGTTATTGGTCAACGCTTTTGCCCGCGAAAATACATAAGATCAAAAGAGGAATGTCGCGTAAAACGGATAAATGAGCGTAAATGTACGTCGTTTTAAGGTTTTACACTTTGGGACCAAAATCGGAAGGAGGAAAGGTAATAATGGAAATTAGAATGCAAGGAATGTCGGATGCGATCATACCAGCACTAACGCACCGGATCCCATCAGAACTCCGAAGTTAAGCGTGCTTGGGCGAGAGTAGTACTAGGATGGGTGACCCCCTGGGAAGTCCTCGTGTTGCATCCCTCTTTTTGGCTTAACACCGTTGCACTTGACATGTCACTACGCCTCTGCCTCGAAGGCGGCATCCGTAATACGGTCTAGTTGCGATGTCGCCGTTCCATGCGGCCTAGTGCGATAGGCATGCCGAGCCCTCTAATTGTGATATTATCGGCGAGCGCGGCTTGTTGTTATTGGTCAACGCTTTTGCCCGCGAAAATACATAAGATCAAAAGAGGAATGTCGCGTAAAACGGATAAATGAGCGTAAATGTACGTCGTTTTAAGGTTTTACACTTTGGGACCAAAATCGGAAGGAGGAAAGGTAATAATGGAAATTAGAATGCAAGGAATGTCGGATGCGATCATACCAGCACTAACGCACCGGATCCCATCAGAACTCCGAAGTTAAGCGTGCTTGGGCGAGAGTAGTACTAGGATGGGTGACCCCCTGGGAAGTCCTCGTGTTGCATCCCTCTTTTTGGCAAAATTAATATCTTATTTCTGTAATAAATCGGCGGTAGATATAATAAGTTTATATGGGAATTTAGAGTGCAAGGAATGTCGGATGCGATCATACCAGCACTAACGCACCGGATCCCATCAGAACTCCGAAGTTAAGCGTGCTTGGGCGAGAGTAGTACTAGGATGGGTGACCCCCTGGGAAGTCCTCGTGTTGCATCCCTCTTTTTGGCTTAACACCGTTGCACTTGACATGTCACTACGCCTCTGCCTCGAAGGCGGCATCCGTAATACGGTCTAGTTGCGATGTCGCCGTTCCATGCGGCCTAGTGCGATAGGCATGCCGAGCCCTCTAATTGTGATATTATCGGCGAGCGCGGCTTGTTGTTATTGGTCAACGCTTTTGCCCGCGAAAATACATAAGATCAAAAGAGGAATGTCGCGTAAAACGGATAAATGAGCGTAAATGTACGTCGTTTTAAGGTTTTACACTTTGGGACCAAAATCGGAAGGAGGAAAGGTAATAATGGAAATTAGAATGCAAGGAATGTCGGATGCGATCATACCAGCACTAACGCACCGGATCCCATCAGAACTCCGAAGTTAAGCGTGCTTGGGCGAGAGTAGTACTAGGATGGGTGACCCCCTGGGAAGTCCTCGTGTTGCATCCCTCTTTTTGGCTTAACACCGTTGCACTTGACATGTCACTACGCCTCTGCCTCGAAGGCGGCATCCGTAATACGGTCTAGTTGCGATGTCGCCGTTCCATGCGGCCTAGTGCGATAGGCATGCCGAGCCCTCTAATTGTGATATTATCGGCGAGCGCGGCTTGTTGTTATTGGTCAACGCTTTTGCCCGCGAAAATACATAAGATCAAAAGAGGAATGTCGCGTAAAACGGATAAATGAGCGTAAATGTACGTCGTTTTAAGGTTTTACACTTTGGGACCAAAATCGGAAGGAGGAAAGGTAATAATGGAAATTAGAATGCAAGGAATGTCGGATGCGATCATACCAGCACTAACGCACCGGATCCCATCAGAACTCCGAAGTTAAGCGTGCTTGGGCGAGAGTAGTACTAGGATGGGTGACCCCCTGGGAAGTCCTCGTGTTGCATCCCTCTTTTTGGCTTAACACCGTTGCACTTGACATGTCACTACGCCTCTGCCTCGAAGGCGGCATCCGTAATACGGTCTAGTTGCGATGTCGCCGTTCCATGCGGCCTAGTGCGATAGGCATGCCGAGCCCTCTAATTGTGATATTATCGGCGAGCGCGGCTTGTTGTTATTGGTCAACGCTTTTGCCCGCGAAAATACATAAGATCAAAAGAGGAATGTCGCGTAAAACGGATAAATGAGCGTAAATGTACGTCGTTTTAAGGTTTTACACTTTGGGACCAAAATCGGAAGGAGGAAAGGTAATAATGGAAATTAGAATGCAAGGAATGTCGGATGCGATCATACCAGCACTAACGCACCGGATCCCATCAGAACTCCGAAGTTAAGCGTGCTTGGGCGAGAGTAGTACTAGGATGGGTGACCCCCTGGGAAGTCCTCGTGTTGCATCCCTCTTTTTGGCAAAATTAATATCTTATTTCTGTAATAAATCGGCGGTAGATATAATAAGTTTATATGGGAATTTAGAGTGCAAGGAATGTCGGATGCGATCATACCAGCACTAACGCACCGGATCCCATCAGAACTCCGAAGTTAAGCGTGCTTGGGCGAGAGTAGTACTAGGATGGGTGACCCCCTGGGAAGTCCTCGTGTTGCATCCCTCTTTTTGGCTTAACACCGTTGCACTTGACATGTCACTACGCCTCTGCCTCGAAGGCGGCATCCGTAATACGGTCTAGTTGCGATGTCGCCGTTCCATGCGGCCTAGTGCGATAGGCATGCCGAGCCCTCTAATTGTGATATTATCGGCGAGCGCGGCTTGTTGTTATTGGTCAACGCTTTTGCCCGCGAAAATACATAAGATCAAAAGAGGAATGTCGCGTAAAACGGATAAATGAGCGTAAATGTACGTCGTTTTAAGGTTTTACACTTTGGGACCAAAATCGGAAGGAGGAAAGGTAATAATGGAAATTAGAATGCAAGGAATGTCGGATGCGATCATACCAGCACTAACGCACCGGATCCCATCAGAACTCCGAAGTTAAGCGTGCTTGGGCGAGAGTAGTACTAGGATGGGTGACCCCCTGGGAAGTCCTCGTGTTGCATCCCTCTTTTTGGCTTAACACCGTTGCACTTGACATGTCACTACGCCTCTGCCTCGAAGGCGGCATCCGTAATACGGTCTAGTTGCGATGTCGCCGTTCCATGCGGCCTAGTGCGATAGGCATGCCGAGCCCTCTAATTGTGATATTATCGGCGAGCGCGGCTTGTTGTTATTGGTCAACGCTTTTGCCCGCGAAAATACATAAGATCAAAAGAGGAATGTCGCGTAAAACGGATAAATGAGCGTAAATGTACGTCGTTTTAAGGTTTTACACTTTGGGACCAAAATCGGAAGGAGGAAAGGTAATAATGGAAATTAGAATGCAAGGAATGTCGGATGCGATCATACCAGCACTAACGCACCGGATCCCATCAGAACTCCGAAGTTAAGCGTGCTTGGGCGAGAGTAGTACTAGGATGGGTGACCCCCTGGGAAGTCCTCGTGTTGCATCCCTCTTTTTGGCAAAATTAATATCTTATTTCTGTAATAAATCGGCGGTAGATATAATAAGTTTATATGGGAATTTAGAGTGCAAGGAATGTCGGATGCGATCATACCAGCACTAACGCACCGGATCCCATCAGAACTCCGAAGTTAAGCGTGCTTGGGCGAGAGTAGTACTAGGATGGGTGACCCCCTGGGAAGTCCTCGTGTTGCATCCCTCTTTTTGGCTTAACACCGTTGCACTTGACATGTCACTACGCCTCTGCCTCGAAGGCGGCATCCGTAATACGGTCTAGTTGCGATGTCGCCGTTCCATGCGGCCTAGTGCGATAGGCATGCCGAGCCCTCTAATTGTGATATTATCGGCGAGCGCGGCTTGTTGTTATTGGTCAACGCTTTTGCCCGCGAAAATACATAAGATCAAAAGAGGAATGTCGCGTAAAACGGATAAATGAGCGTAAATGTACGTCGTTTTAAGGTTTTACACTTTGGGACCAAAATCGGAAGGAGGAAAGGTAATAATGGAAATTAGAATGCAAGGAATGTCGGATGCGATCATACCAGCACTAACGCACCGGATCCCATCAGAACTCCGAAGTTAAGCGTGCTTGGGCGAGAGTAGTACTAGGATGGGTGACCCCCTGGGAAGTCCTCGTGTTGCATCCCTCTTTTTGGCAAAATTAATATCTTATTTCTGTAATAAATCGGCGGTAGATATAATAAGTTTATATGGGAATTTAGAGTGCAAGGAATGTCGGATGCGATCATACCAGCACTAACGCACCGGATCCCATCAGAACTCCGAAGTTAAGCGTGCTTGGGCGAGAGTAGTACTAGGATGGGTGACCCCCTGGGAAGTCCTCGTGTTGCATCCCTCTTTTTGGCTTAACACCGTTGCACTTGACATGTCACTACGCCTCTGCCTCGAAGGCGGCATCCGTAATACGGTCTAGTTGCGATGTCGCCGTTCCATGCGGCCTAGTGCGATAGGCATGCCGAGCCCTCTAATTGTGATATTATCGGCGAGCGCGGCTTGTTGTTATTGGTCAACGCTTTTGCCCGCGAAAATACATAAGATCAAAAGAGGAATGTCGCGTAAAACGGATAAATGAGCGTAAATGTACGTCGTTTTAAGGTTTTACACTTTGGGACCAAAATCGGAAGGAGGAAAGGTAATAATGGAAATTAGAATGCAAGGAATGTCGGATGCGATCATACCAGCACTAACGCACCGGATCCCATCAGAACTCCGAAGTTAAGCGTGCTTGGGCGAGAGTAGTACTAGGATGGGTGACCCCCTGGGAAGTCCTCGTGTTGCATCCCTCTTTTTGGCAAAATTAATATCTTATTTCTGTAATAAATCGGCGGTAGATATAATAAGTTTATATGGGAATTTAGAGTGCAAGGAATGTCGGATGCGATCATACCAGCACTAACGCACCGGATCCCATCAGAACTCCGAAGTTAAGCGTGCTTGGGCGAGAGTAGTACTAGGATGGGTGACCCCCTGGGAAGTCCTCGTGTTGCATCCCTCTTTTTGGCTTAACACCGTTGCACTTGACATGTCACTACGCCTCTGCCTCGAAGGCGGCATCCGTAATACGGTCTAGTTGCGATGTCGCCGTTCCATGCGGCCTAGTGCGATAGGCATGCCGAGCCCTCTAATTGTGATATTATCGGCGAGCGCGGCTTGTTGTTATTGGTCAACGCTTTTGCCCGCGAAAATACATAAGATCAAAAGAGGAATGTCGCGTAAAACGGATAAATGAGCGTAAATGTACGTCGTTTTAAGGTTTTACACTTTGGGACCAAAATCGGAAGGAGGAAAGGTAATAATGGAAATTAGAATGCAAGGAATGTCGGATGCGATCATACCAGCACTAACGCACCGGATCCCATCAGAACTCCGAAGTTAAGCGTGCTTGGGCGAGAGTAGTACTAGGATGGGTGACCCCCTGGGAAGTCCTCGTGTTGCATCCCTCTTTTTGGCTTAACACCGTTGCACTTGACATGTCACTACGCCTCTGCCTCGAAGGCGGCATCCGTAATACGGTCTAGTTGCGATGTCGCCGTTCCATGCGGCCTAGTGCGATAGGCATGCCGAGCCCTCTAATTGTGATATTATCGGCGAGCGCGGCTTGTTGTTATTGGTCAACGCTTTTGCCCGCGAAAATACATAAGATCAAAAGAGGAATGTCGCGTAAAACGGATAAATGAGCGTAAATGTACGTCGTTTTAAGGTTTTACACTTTGGGACCAAAATCGGAAGGAGGAAAGGTAATAATGGAAATTAGAATGCAAGGAATGTCGGATGCGATCATACCAGCACTAACGCACCGGATCCCATCAGAACTCCGAAGTTAAGCGTGCTTGGGCGAGAGTAGTACTAGGATGGGTGACCCCCTGGGAAGTCCTCGTGTTGCATCCCTCTTTTTGGCAAAATTAATATCTTATTTCTGTAATAAATCGGCGGTAGATATAATAAGTTTATATGGGAATTTAGAGTGCAAGGAATGTCGGATGCGATCATACCAGCACTAACGCACCGGATCCCATCAGAACTCCGAAGTTAAGCGTGCTTGGGCGAGAGTAGTACTAGGATGGGTGACCCCCTGGGAAGTCCTCGTGTTGCATCCCTCTTTTTGGCTTAACACCGTTGCACTTGACATGTCACTACGCCTCTGCCTCGAAGGCGGCATCCGTAATACGGTCTAGTTGCGATGTCGCCGTTCCATGCGGCCTAGTGCGATAGGCATGCCGAGCCCTCTAATTGTGATATTATCGGCGAGCGCGGCTTGTTGTTATTGGTCAACGCTTTTGCCCGCGAAAATACATAAGATCAAAAGAGGAATGTCGCGTAAAACGGATAAATGAGCGTAAATGTACGTCGTTTTAAGGTTTTACACTTTGGGACCAAAATCGGAAGGAGGAAAGGTAATAATGGAAATTAGAATGCAAGGAATGTCGGATGCGATCATACCAGCACTAACGCACCGGATCCCATCAGAACTCCGAAGTTAAGCGTGCTTGGGCGAGAGTAGTACTAGGATGGGTGACCCCCTGGGAAGTCCTCGTGTTGCATCCCTCTTTTTGGCAAAATTAATATCTTATTTCTGTAATAAATCGGCGGTAGATATAATAAGTTTATATGGGAATTTAGAGTGCAAGGAATGTCGGATGCGATCATACCAGCACTAACGCACCGGATCCCATCAGAACTCCGAAGTTAAGCGTGCTTGGGCGAGAGTAGTACTAGGATGGGTGACCCCCTGGGAAGTCCTCGTGTTGCATCCCTCTTTTTGGCTTAACACCGTTGCACTTGACATGTCACTACGCCTCTGCCTCGAAGGCGGCATCCGTAATACGGTCTAGTTGCGATGTCGCCGTTCCATGCGGCCTAGTGCGATAGGCATGCCGAGCCCTCTAATTGTGATATTATCGGCGAGCGCGGCTTGTTGTTATTGGTCAACGCTTTTGCCCGCGAAAATACATAAGATCAAAAGAGGAATGTCGCGTAAAACGGATAAATGAGCGTAAATGTACGTCGTTTTAAGGTTTTACACTTTGGGACCAAAATCGGAAGGAGGAAAGGTAATAATGGAAATTAGAATGCAAGGAATGTCGGATGCGATCATACCAGCACTAACGCACCGGATCCCATCAGAACTCCGAAGTTAAGCGTGCTTGGGCGAGAGTAGTACTAGGATGGGTGACCCCCTGGGAAGTCCTCGTGTTGCATCCCTCTTTTTGGCTTAACACCGTTGCACTTGACATGTCACTACGCCTCTGCCTCGAAGGCGGCATCCGTAATACGGTCTAGTTGCGATGTCGCCGTTCCATGCGGCCTAGTGCGATAGGCATGCCGAGCCCTCTAATTGTGATATTATCGGCGAGCGCGGCTTGTTGTTATTGGTCAACGCTTTTGCCCGCGAAAATACATAAGATCAAAAGAGGAATGTCGCGTAAAACGGATAAATGAGCGTAAATGTACGTCGTTTTAAGGTTTTACACTTTGGGACCAAAATCGGAAGGAGGAAAGGTAATAATGGAAATTAGAATGCAAGGAATGTCGGATGCGATCATACCAGCACTAACGCACCGGATCCCATCAGAACTCCGAAGTTAAGCGTGCTTGGGCGAGAGTAGTACTAGGATGGGTGACCCCCTGGGAAGTCCTCGTGTTGCATCCCTCTTTTTGGCAAAATTAATATCTTATTTCTGTAATAAATCGGCGGTAGATATAATAAGTTTATATGGGAATTTAGAGTGCAAGGAATGTCGGATGCGATCATACCAGCACTAACGCACCGGATCCCATCAGAACTCCGAAGTTAAGCGTGCTTGGGCGAGAGTAGTACTAGGATGGGTGACCCCCTGGGAAGTCCTCGTGTTGCATCCCTCTTTTTGGCTTAACACCGTTGCACTTGACATGTCACTACGCCTCTGCCTCGAAGGCGGCATCCGTAATACGGTCTAGTTGCGATGTCGCCGTTCCATGCGGCCTAGTGCGATAGGCATGCCGAGCCCTCTAATTGTGATATTATCGGCGAGCGCGGCTTGTTGTTATTGGTCAACGCTTTTGCCCGCGAAAATACATAAGATCAAAAGAGGAATGTCGCGTAAAACGGATAAATGAGCGTAAATGTACGTCGTTTTAAGGTTTTACACTTTGGGACCAAAATCGGAAGGAGGAAAGGTAATAATGGAAATTAGAATGCAAGGAATGTCGGATGCGATCATACCAGCACTAACGCACCGGATCCCATCAGAACTCCGAAGTTAAGCGTGCTTGGGCGAGAGTAGTACTAGGATGGGTGACCCCCTGGGAAGTCCTCGTGTTGCATCCCTCTTTTTGGCAAAATTAATATCTTATTTCTGTAATAAATCGGCGGTAGATATAATAAGTTTATATGGGAATTTAGAGTGCAAGGAATGTCGGATGCGATCATACCAGCACTAACGCACCGGATCCCATCAGAACTCCGAAGTTAAGCGTGCTTGGGCGAGAGTAGTACTAGGATGGGTGACCCCCTGGGAAGTCCTCGTGTTGCATCCCTCTTTTTGGCTTAACACCGTTGCACTTGACATGTCACTACGCCTCTGCCTCGAAGGCGGCATCCGTAATACGGTCTAGTTGCGATGTCGCCGTTCCATGCGGCCTAGTGCGATAGGCATGCCGAGCCCTCTAATTGTGATATTATCGGCGAGCGCGGCTTGTTGTTATTGGTCAACGCTTTTGCCCGCGAAAATACATAAGATCAAAAGAGGAATGTCGCGTAAAACGGATAAATGAGCGTAAATGTACGTCGTTTTAAGGTTTTACACTTTGGGACCAAAATCGGAAGGAGGAAAGGTAATAATGGAAATTAGAATGCAAGGAATGTCGGATGCGATCATACCAGCACTAACGCACCGGATCCCATCAGAACTCCGAAGTTAAGCGTGCTTGGGCGAGAGTAGTACTAGGATGGGTGACCCCCTGGGAAGTCCTCGTGTTGCATCCCTCTTTTTGGCTTAACACCGTTGCACTTGACATGTCACTACGCCTCTGCCTCGAAGGCGGCATCCGTAATACGGTCTAGTTGCGATGTCGCCGTTCCATGCGGCCTAGTGCGATAGGCATGCCGAGCCCTCTAATTGTGATATTATCGGCGAGCGCGGCTTGTTGTTATTGGTCAACGCTTTTGCCCGCGAAAATACATAAGATCAAAAGAGGAATGTCGCGTAAAACGGATAAATGAGCGTAAATGTACGTCGTTTTAAGGTTTTACACTTTGGGACCAAAATCGGAAGGAGGAAAGGTAATAATGGAAATTAGAATGCAAGGAATGTCGGATGCGATCATACCAGCACTAACGCACCGGATCCCATCAGAACTCCGAAGTTAAGCGTGCTTGGGCGAGAGTAGTACTAGGATGGGTGACCCCCTGGGAAGTCCTCGTGTTGCATCCCTCTTTTTGGCAAAATTAATATCTTATTTCTGTAATAAATCGGCGGTAGATATAATAAGTTTATATGGGAATTTAGAGTGCAAGGAATGTCGGATGCGATCATACCAGCACTAACGCACCGGATCCCATCAGAACTCCGAAGTTAAGCGTGCTTGGGCGAGAGTAGTACTAGGATGGGTGACCCCCTGGGAAGTCCTCGTGTTGCATCCCTCTTTTTGGCTTAACACCGTTGCACTTGACATGTCACTACGCCTCTGCCTCGAAGGCGGCATCCGTAATACGGTCTAGTTGCGATGTCGCCGTTCCATGCGGCCTAGTGCGATAGGCATGCCGAGCCCTCTAATTGTGATATTATCGGCGAGCGCGGCTTGTTGTTATTGGTCAACGCTTTTGCCCGCGAAAATACATAAGATCAAAAGAGGAATGTCGCGTAAAACGGATAAATGAGCGTAAATGTACGTCGTTTTAAGGTTTTACACTTTGGGACCAAAATCGGAAGGAGGAAAGGTAATAATGGAAATTAGAATGCAAGGAATGTCGGATGCGATCATACCAGCACTAACGCACCGGATCCCATCAGAACTCCGAAGTTAAGCGTGCTTGGGCGAGAGTAGTACTAGGATGGGTGACCCCCTGGGAAGTCCTCGTGTTGCATCCCTCTTTTTGGCAAAATTAATATCTTATTTCTGTAATAAATCGGCGGTAGATATAATAAGTTTATATGGGAATTTAGAGTGCAAGGAATGTCGGATGCGATCATACCAGCACTAACGCACCGGATCCCATCAGAACTCCGAAGTTAAGCGTGCTTGGGCGAGAGTAGTACTAGGATGGGTGACCCCCTGGGAAGTCCTCGTGTTGCATCCCTCTTTTTGGCTTAACACCGTTGCACTTGACATGTCACTACGCCTCTGCCTCGAAGGCGGCATCCGTAATACGGTCTAGTTGCGATGTCGCCGTTCCATGCGGCCTAGTGCGATAGGCATGCCGAGCCCTCTAATTGTGATATTATCGGCGAGCGCGGCTTGTTGTTATTGGTCAACGCTTTTGCCCGCGAAAATACATAAGATCAAAAGAGGAATGTCGCGTAAAACGGATAAATGAGCGTAAATGTACGTCGTTTTAAGGTTTTACACTTTGGGACCAAAATCGGAAGGAGGAAAGGTAATAATGGAAATTAGAATGCAAGGAATGTCGGATGCGATCATACCAGCACTAACGCACCGGATCCCATCAGAACTCCGAAGTTAAGCGTGCTTGGGCGAGAGTAGTACTAGGATGGGTGACCCCCTGGGAAGTCCTCGTGTTGCATCCCTCTTTTTGGCTTAACACCGTTGCACTTGACATGTCACTACGCCTCTGCCTCGAAGGCGGCATCCGTAATACGGTCTAGTTGCGATGTCGCCGTTCCATGCGGCCTAGTGCGATAGGCATGCCGAGCCCTCTAATTGTGATATTATCGGCGAGCGCGGCTTGTTGTTATTGGTCAACGCTTTTGCCCGCGAAAATACATAAGATCAAAAGAGGAATGTCGCGTAAAACGGATAAATGAGCGTAAATGTACGTCGTTTTAAGGTTTTACACTTTGGGACCAAAATCGGAAGGAGGAAAGGTAATAATGGAAATTAGAATGCAAGGAATGTCGGATGCGATCATACCAGCACTAACGCACCGGATCCCATCAGAACTCCGAAGTTAAGCGTGCTTGGGCGAGAGTAGTACTAGGATGGGTGACCCCCTGGGAAGTCCTCGTGTTGCATCCCTCTTTTTGGCAAAATTAATATCTTATTTCTGTAATAAATCGGCGGTAGATATAATAAGTTTATATGGGAATTTAGAGTGCAAGGAATGTCGGATGCGATCATACCAGCACTAACGCACCGGATCCCATCAGAACTCCGAAGTTAAGCGTGCTTGGGCGAGAGTAGTACTAGGATGGGTGACCCCCTGGGAAGTCCTCGTGTTGCATCCCTCTTTTTGGCTTAACACCGTTGCACTTGACATGTCACTACGCCTCTGCCTCGAAGGCGGCATCCGTAATACGGTCTAGTTGCGATGTCGCCGTTCCATGCGGCCTAGTGCGATAGGCATGCCGAGCCCTCTAATTGTGATATTATCGGCGAGCGCGGCTTGTTGTTATTGGTCAACGCTTTTGCCCGCGAAAATACATAAGATCAAAAGAGGAATGTCGCGTAAAACGGATAAATGAGCGTAAATGTACGTCGTTTTAAGGTTTTACACTTTGGGACCAAAATCGGAAGGAGGAAAGGTAATAATGGAAATTAGAATGCAAGGAATGTCGGATGCGATCATACCAGCACTAACGCACCGGATCCCATCAGAACTCCGAAGTTAAGCGTGCTTGGGCGAGAGTAGTACTAGGATGGGTGACCCCCTGGGAAGTCCTCGTGTTGCATCCCTCTTTTTGGCAAAATTAATATCTTATTTCTGTAATAAATCGGCGGTAGATATAATAAGTTTATATGGGAATTTAGAGTGCAAGGAATGTCGGATGCGATCATACCAGCACTAACGCACCGGATCCCATCAGAACTCCGAAGTTAAGCGTGCTTGGGCGAGAGTAGTACTAGGATGGGTGACCCCCTGGGAAGTCCTCGTGTTGCATCCCTCTTTTTGGCTTAACACCGTTGCACTTGACATGTCACTACGCCTCTGCCTCGAAGGCGGCATCCGTAATACGGTCTAGTTGCGATGTCGCCGTTCCATGCGGCCTAGTGCGATAGGCATGCCGAGCCCTCTAATTGTGATATTATCGGCGAGCGCGGCTTGTTGTTATTGGTCAACGCTTTTGCCCGCGAAAATACATAAGATCAAAAGAGGAATGTCGCGTAAAACGGATAAATGAGCGTAAATGTACGTCGTTTTAAGGTTTTACACTTTGGGACCAAAATCGGAAGGAGGAAAGGTAATAATGGAAATTAGAATGCAAGGAATGTCGGATGCGATCATACCAGCACTAACGCACCGGATCCCATCAGAACTCCGAAGTTAAGCGTGCTTGGGCGAGAGTAGTACTAGGATGGGTGACCCCCTGGGAAGTCCTCGTGTTGCATCCCTCTTTTTGGCTTAACACCGTTGCACTTGACATGTCACTACGCCTCTGCCTCGAAGGCGGCATCCGTAATACGGTCTAGTTGCGATGTCGCCGTTCCATGCGGCCTAGTGCGATAGGCATGCCGAGCCCTCTAATTGTGATATTATCGGCGAGCGCGGCTTGTTGTTATTGGTCAACGCTTTTGCCCGCGAAAATACATAAGATCAAAAGAGGAATGTCGCGTAAAACGGATAAATGAGCGTAAATGTACGTCGTTTTAAGGTTTTACACTTTGGGACCAAAATCGGAAGGAGGAAAGGTAATAATGGAAATTAGAATGCAAGGAATGTCGGATGCGATCATACCAGCACTAACGCACCGGATCCCATCAGAACTCCGAAGTTAAGCGTGCTTGGGCGAGAGTAGTACTAGGATGGGTGACCCCCTGGGAAGTCCTCGTGTTGCATCCCTCTTTTTGGCAAAATTAATATCTTATTTCTGTAATAAATCGGCGGTAGATATAATAAGTTTATATGGGAATTTAGAGTGCAAGGAATGTCGGATGCGATCATACCAGCACTAACGCACCGGATCCCATCAGAACTCCGAAGTTAAGCGTGCTTGGGCGAGAGTAGTACTAGGATGGGTGACCCCCTGGGAAGTCCTCGTGTTGCATCCCTCTTTTTGGCTTAACACCGTTGCACTTGACATGTCACTACGCCTCTGCCTCGAAGGCGGCATCCGTAATACGGTCTAGTTGCGATGTCGCCGTTCCATGCGGCCTAGTGCGATAGGCATGCCGAGCCCTCTAATTGTGATATTATCGGCGAGCGCGGCTTGTTGTTATTGGTCAACGCTTTTGCCCGCGAAAATACATAAGATCAAAAGAGGAATGTCGCGTAAAACGGATAAATGAGCGTAAATGTACGTCGTTTTAAGGTTTTACACTTTGGGACCAAAATCGGAAGGAGGAAAGGTAATAATGGAAATTAGAATGCAAGGAATGTCGGATGCGATCATACCAGCACTAACGCACCGGATCCCATCAGAACTCCGAAGTTAAGCGTGCTTGGGCGAGAGTAGTACTAGGATGGGTGACCCCCTGGGAAGTCCTCGTGTTGCATCCCTCTTTTTGGCTTAACACCGTTGCACTTGACATGTCACTACGCCTCTGCCTCGAAGGCGGCATCCGTAATACGGTCTAGTTGCGATGTCGCCGTTCCATGCGGCCTAGTGCGATAGGCATGCCGAGCCCTCTAATTGTGATATTATCGGCGAGCGCGGCTTGTTGTTATTGGTCAACGCTTTTGCCCGCGAAAATACATAAGATCAAAAGAGGAATGTCGCGTAAAACGGATAAATGAGCGTAAATGTACGTCGTTTTAAGGTTTTACACTTTGGGACCAAAATCGGAAGGAGGAAAGGTAATAATGGAAATTAGAATGCAAGGAATGTCGGATGCGATCATACCAGCACTAACGCACCGGATCCCATCAGAACTCCGAAGTTAAGCGTGCTTGGGCGAGAGTAGTACTAGGATGGGTGACCCCCTGGGAAGTCCTCGTGTTGCATCCCTCTTTTTGGCAAAATTAATATCTTATTTCTGTAATAAATCGGCGGTAGATATAATAAGTTTATATGGGAATTTAGAGTGCAAGGAATGTCGGATGCGATCATACCAGCACTAACGCACCGGATCCCATCAGAACTCCGAAGTTAAGCGTGCTTGGGCGAGAGTAGTACTAGGATGGGTGACCCCCTGGGAAGTCCTCGTGTTGCATCCCTCTTTTTGGCTTAACACCGTTGCACTTGACATGTCACTACGCCTCTGCCTCGAAGGCGGCATCCGTAATACGGTCTAGTTGCGATGTCGCCGTTCCATGCGGCCTAGTGCGATAGGCATGCCGAGCCCTCTAATTGTGATATTATCGGCGAGCGCGGCTTGTTGTTATTGGTCAACGCTTTTGCCCGCGAAAATACATAAGATCAAAAGAGGAATGTCGCGTAAAACGGATAAATGAGCGTAAATGTACGTCGTTTTAAGGTTTTACACTTTGGGACCAAAATCGGAAGGAGGAAAGGTAATAATGGAAATTAGAATGCAAGGAATGTCGGATGCGATCATACCAGCACTAACGCACCGGATCCCATCAGAACTCCGAAGTTAAGCGTGCTTGGGCGAGAGTAGTACTAGGATGGGTGACCCCCTGGGAAGTCCTCGTGTTGCATCCCTCTTTTTGGCTTAACACCGTTGCACTTGACATGTCACTACGCCTCTGCCTCGAAGGCGGCATCCGTAATACGGTCTAGTTGCGATGTCGCCGTTCCATGCGGCCTAGTGCGATAGGCATGCCGAGCCCTCTAATTGTGATATTATCGGCGAGCGCGGCTTGTTGTTATTGGTCAACGCTTTTGCCCGCGAAAATACATAAGATCAAAAGAGGAATGTCGCGTAAAACGGATAAATGAGCGTAAATGTACGTCGTTTTAAGGTTTTACACTTTGGGACCAAAATCGGAAGGAGGAAAGGTAATAATGGAAATTAGAATGCAAGGAATGTCGGATGCGATCATACCAGCACTAACGCACCGGATCCCATCAGAACTCCGAAGTTAAGCGTGCTTGGGCGAGAGTAGTACTAGGATGGGTGACCCCCTGGGAAGTCCTCGTGTTGCATCCCTCTTTTTGGCAAAATTAATATCTTATTTCTGTAATAAATCGGCGGTAGATATAATAAGTTTATATGGGAATTTAGAGTGCAAGGAATGTCGGATGCGATCATACCAGCACTAACGCACCGGATCCCATCAGAACTCCGAAGTTAAGCGTGCTTGGGCGAGAGTAGTACTAGGATGGGTGACCCCCTGGGAAGTCCTCGTGTTGCATCCCTCTTTTTGGCTTAACACCGTTGCACTTGACATGTCACTACGCCTCTGCCTCGAAGGCGGCATCCGTAATACGGTCTAGTTGCGATGTCGCCGTTCCATGCGGCCTAGTGCGATAGGCATGCCGAGCCCTCTAATTGTGATATTATCGGCGAGCGCGGCTTGTTGTTATTGGTCAACGCTTTTGCCCGCGAAAATACATAAGATCAAAAGAGGAATGTCGCGTAAAACGGATAAATGAGCGTAAATGTACGTCGTTTTAAGGTTTTACACTTTGGGACCAAAATCGGAAGGAGGAAAGGTAATAATGGAAATTAGAATGCAAGGAATGTCGGATGCGATCATACCAGCACTAACGCACCGGATCCCATCAGAACTCCGAAGTTAAGCGTGCTTGGGCGAGAGTAGTACTAGGATGGGTGACCCCCTGGGAAGTCCTCGTGTTGCATCCCTCTTTTTGGCTTAACACCGTTGCACTTGACATGTCACTACGCCTCTGCCTCGAAGGCGGCATCCGTAATACGGTCTAGTTGCGATGTCGCCGTTCCATGCGGCCTAGTGCGATAGGCATGCCGAGCCCTCTAATTGTGATATTATCGGCGAGCGCGGCTTGTTGTTATTGGTCAACGCTTTTGCCCGCGAAAATACATAAGATCAAAAGAGGAATGTCGCGTAAAACGGATAAATGAGCGTAAATGTACGTCGTTTTAAGGTTTTACACTTTGGGACCAAAATCGGAAGGAGGAAAGGTAATAATGGAAATTAGAATGCAAGGAATGTCGGATGCGATCATACCAGCACTAACGCACCGGATCCCATCAGAACTCCGAAGTTAAGCGTGCTTGGGCGAGAGTAGTACTAGGATGGGTGACCCCCTGGGAAGTCCTCGTGTTGCATCCCTCTTTTTGGCAAAATTAATATCTTATTTCTGTAATAAATCGGCGGTAGATATAATAAGTTTATATGGGAATTTAGAGTGCAAGGAATGTCGGATGCGATCATACCAGCACTAACGCACCGGATCCCATCAGAACTCCGAAGTTAAGCGTGCTTGGGCGAGAGTAGTACTAGGATGGGTGACCCCCTGGGAAGTCCTCGTGTTGCATCCCTCTTTTTGGCTTAACACCGTTGCACTTGACATGTCACTACGCCTCTGCCTCGAAGGCGGCATCCGTAATACGGTCTAGTTGCGATGTCGCCGTTCCATGCGGCCTAGTGCGATAGGCATGCCGAGCCCTCTAATTGTGATATTATCGGCGAGCGCGGCTTGTTGTTATTGGTCAACGCTTTTGCCCGCGAAAATACATAAGATCAAAAGAGGAATGTCGCGTAAAACGGATAAATGAGCGTAAATGTACGTCGTTTTAAGGTTTTACACTTTGGGACCAAAATCGGAAGGAGGAAAGGTAATAATGGAAATTAGAATGCAAGGAATGTCGGATGCGATCATACCAGCACTAACGCACCGGATCCCATCAGAACTCCGAAGTTAAGCGTGCTTGGGCGAGAGTAGTACTAGGATGGGTGACCCCCTGGGAAGTCCTCGTGTTGCATCCCTCTTTTTGGCTTAACACCGTTGCACTTGACATGTCACTACGCCTCTGCCTCGAAGGCGGCATCCGTAATACGGTCTAGTTGCGATGTCGCCGTTCCATGCGGCCTAGTGCGATAGGCATGCCGAGCCCTCTAATTGTGATATTATCGGCGAGCGCGGCTTGTTGTTATTGGTCAACGCTTTTGCCCGCGAAAATACATAAGATCAAAAGAGGAATGTCGCGTAAAACGGATAAATGAGCGTAAATGTACGTCGTTTTAAGGTTTTACACTTTGGGACCAAAATCGGAAGGAGGAAAGGTAATAATGGAAATTAGAATGCAAGGAATGTCGGATGCGATCATACCAGCACTAACGCACCGGATCCCATCAGAACTCCGAAGTTAAGCGTGCTTGGGCGAGAGTAGTACTAGGATGGGTGACCCCCTGGGAAGTCCTCGTGTTGCATCCCTCTTTTTGGCAAAATTAATATCTTATTTCTGTAATAAATCGGCGGTAGATATAATAAGTTTATATGGGAATTTAGAGTGCAAGGAATGTCGGATGCGATCATACCAGCACTAACGCACCGGATCCCATCAGAACTCCGAAGTTAAGCGTGCTTGGGCGAGAGTAGTACTAGGATGGGTGACCCCCTGGGAAGTCCTCGTGTTGCATCCCTCTTTTTGGCTTAACACCGTTGCACTTGACATGTCACTACGCCTCTGCCTCGAAGGCGGCATCCGTAATACGGTCTAGTTGCGATGTCGCCGTTCCATGCGGCCTAGTGCGATAGGCATGCCGAGCCCTCTAATTGTGATATTATCGGCGAGCGCGGCTTGTTGTTATTGGTCAACGCTTTTGCCCGCGAAAATACATAAGATCAAAAGAGGAATGTCGCGTAAAACGGATAAATGAGCGTAAATGTACGTCGTTTTAAGGTTTTACACTTTGGGACCAAAATCGGAAGGAGGAAAGGTAATAATGGAAATTAGAATGCAAGGAATGTCGGATGCGATCATACCAGCACTAACGCACCGGATCCCATCAGAACTCCGAAGTTAAGCGTGCTTGGGCGAGAGTAGTACTAGGATGGGTGACCCCCTGGGAAGTCCTCGTGTTGCATCCCTCTTTTTGGCAAAATTAATATCTTATTTCTGTAATAAATCGGCGGTAGATATAATAAGTTTATATGGGAATTTAGAGTGCAAGGAATGTCGGATGCGATCATACCAGCACTAACGCACCGGATCCCATCAGAACTCCGAAGTCAAGCGTGCTTGGGCGAGAGTAGTACTAGGATGGGTGACCCCCTGGGAAGTCCTCGTGTTGCATCCCTCTTTTTGGCTTAACACCGTTGCACTTGACATGTCACTACGCCTCTGCCTCGAAGGCGGCATCCGTAATACGGTCTAGTTGCGATGTCGCCGTTCCATGCGGCCTAGTGCGATAGGCATGCCGAGCCCTCTAATTGTGATATTATCGGCGAGCGCGGCTTGTTGTTATTGGTCAACGCTTTTGCCCGCGAAAATACATAAGATCAAAAGAGGAATGTCGCGTAAAACGGATAAATGAGCGTAAATGTACGTCGTTTTAAGGTTTTACACTTTGGGACCAAAATCGGAAGGAGGAAAGGTAATAATGGAAATTAGAATGCAAGGAATGTCGGATGCGATCATACCAGCACTAACGCACCGGATCCCATCAGAACTCCGAAGTTAAGCGTGCTTGGGCGAGAGTAGTACTAGGATGGGTGACCCCCTGGGAAGTCCTCGTGTTGCATCCCTCTTTTTGGCAAAATTAATATCTTATTTCTGTAATAAATCGGCGGTAGATATAATAAGTTTATATGGGAATTTAGAGTGCAAGGAATGTCGGATGCGATCATACCAGCACTAACGCACCGGATCCCATCAGAACTCCGAAGTTAAGCGTGCTTGGGCGAGAGTAGTACTAGGATGGGTGACCCCCTGGGAAGTCCTCGTGTTGCATCCCTCTTTTTGGCTTAACACCGTTGCACTTGACATGTCACTACGCCTCTGCCTCGAAGGCGGCATCCGTAATACGGTCTAGTTGCGATGTCGCCGTTCCATGCGGCCTAGTGCGATAGGCATGCCGAGCCCTCTAATTGTGATATTATCGGCGAGCGCGGCTTGTTGTTATTGGTCAACGCTTTTGCCCGCGAAAATACATAAGATCAAAAGAGGAATGTCGCGTAAAACGGATAAATGAGCGTAAATGTACGTCGTTTTAAGGTTTTACACTTTGGGACCAAAATCGGAAGGAGGAAAGGTAATAATGGAAATTAGAATGCAAGGAATGTCGGATGCGATCATACCAGCACTAACGCACCGGATCCCATCAGAACTCCGAAGTTAAGCGTGCTTGGGCGAGAGTAGTACTAGGATGGGTGACCCCCTGGGAAGTCCTCGTGTTGCATCCCTCTTTTTGGCTTAACACCGTTGCACTTGACATGTCACTACGCCTCTGCCTCGAAGGCGGCATCCGTAATACGGTCTAGTTGCGATGTCGCCGTTCCATGCGGCCTAGTGCGATAGGCATGCCGAGCCCTCTAATTGTGATATTATCGGCGAGCGCGGCTTGTTGTTATTGGTCAACGCTTTTGCCCGCGAAAATACATAAGATCAAAAGAGGAATGTCGCGTAAAACGGATAAATGAGCGTAAATGTACGTCGTTTTAAGGTTTTACACTTTGGGACCAAAATCGGAAGGAGGAAAGGTAATAATGGAAATTAGAATGCAAGGAATGTCGGATGCGATCATACCAGCACTAACGCACCGGATCCCATCAGAACTCCGAAGTTAAGCGTGCTTGGGCGAGAGTAGTACTAGGATGGGTGACCCCCTGGGAAGTCCTCGTGTTGCATCCCTCTTTTTGGCAAAATTAATATCTTATTTCTGTAATAAATCGGCGGTAGATATAATAAGTTTATATGGGAATTTAGAGTGCAAGGAATGTCGGATGCGATCATACCAGCACTAACGCACCGGATCCCATCAGAACTCCGAAGTTAAGCGTGCTTGGGCGAGAGTAGTACTAGGATGGGTGACCCCCTGGGAAGTCCTCGTGTTGCATCCCTCTTTTTGGCTTAACACCGTTGCACTTGACATGTCACTACGCCTCTGCCTCGAAGGCGGCATCCGTAATACGGTCTAGTTGCGATGTCGCCGTTCCATGCGGCCTAGTGCGATAGGCATGCCGAGCCCTCTAATTGTGATATTATCGGCGAGCGCGGCTTGTTGTTATTGGTCAACGCTTTTGCCCGCGAAAATACATAAGATCAAAAGAGGAATGTCGCGTAAAACGGATAAATGAGCGTAAATGTACGTCGTTTTAAGGTTTTACACTTTGGGACCAAAATCGGAAGGAGGAAAGGTAATAATGGAAATTAGAATGCAAGGAATGTCGGATGCGATCATACCAGCACTAACGCACCGGATCCCATCAGAACTCCGAAGTTAAGCGTGCTTGGGCGAGAGTAGTACTAGGATGGGTGACCCCCTGGGAAGTCCTCGTGTTGCATCCCTCTTTTTGGCTTAACACCGTTGCACTTGACATGTCACTACGCCTCTGCCTCGAAGGCGGCATCCGTAATACGGTCTAGTTGCGATGTCGCCGTTCCATGCGGCCTAGTGCGATAGGCATGCCGAGCCCTCTAATTGTGATATTATCGGCGAGCGCGGCTTGTTGTTATTGGTCAACGCTTTTGCCCGCGAAAATACATAAGATCAAAAGAGGAATGTCGCGTAAAACGGATAAATGAGCGTAAATGTACGTCGTTTTAAGGTTTTACACTTTGGGACCAAAATCGGAAGGAGGAAAGGTAATAATGGAAATTAGAATGCAAGGAATGTCGGATGCGATCATACCAGCACTAACGCACCGGATCCCATCAGAACTCCGAAGTTAAGCGTGCTTGGGCGAGAGTAGTACTAGGATGGGTGACCCCCTGGGAAGTCCTCGTGTTGCATCCCTCTTTTTGGCAAAATTAATATCTTATTTCTGTAATAAATCGGCGGTAGATATAATAAGTTTATATGGGAATTTAGAGTGCAAGGAATGTCGGATGCGATCATACCAGCACTAACGCACCGGATCCCATCAGAACTCCGAAGTTAAGCGTGCTTGGGCGAGAGTAGTACTAGGATGGGTGACCCCCTGGGAAGTCCTCGTGTTGCATCCCTCTTTTTGGCTTAACACCGTTGCACTTGACATGTCACTACGCCTCTGCCTCGAAGGCGGCATCCGTAATACGGTCTAGTTGCGATGTCGCCGTTCCATGCGGCCTAGTGCGATAGGCATGCCGAGCCCTCTAATTGTGATATTATCGGCGAGCGCGGCTTGTTGTTATTGGTCAACGCTTTTGCCCGCGAAAATACATAAGATCAAAAGAGGAATGTCGCGTAAAACGGATAAATGAGCGTAAATGTACGTCGTTTTAAGGTTTTACACTTTGGGACCAAAATCGGAAGGAGGAAAGGTAATAATGGAAATTAGAATGCAAGGAATGTCGGATGCGATCATACCAGCACTAACGCACCGGATCCCATCAGAACTCCGAAGTTAAGCGTGCTTGGGCGAGAGTAGTACTAGGATGGGTGACCCCCTGGGAAGTCCTCGTGTTGCATCCCTCTTTTTGGCAAAATTAATATCTTATTTCTGTAATAAATCGGCGGTAGATATAATAAGTTTATATGGGAATTTAGAGTGCAAGGAATGTCGGATGCGATCATACCAGCACTAACGCACCGGATCCCATCAGAACTCCGAAGTTAAGCGTGCTTGGGCGAGAGTAGTACTAGGATGGGTGACCCCCTGGGAAGTCCTCGTGTTGCATCCCTCTTTTTGGCTTAACACCGTTGCACTTGACATGTCACTACGCCTCTGCCTCGAAGGCGGCATCCGTAATACGGTCTAGTTGCGATGTCGCCGTTCCATGCGGCCTAGTGCGATAGGCATGCCGAGCCCTCTAATTGTGATATTATCGGCGAGCGCGGCTTGTTGTTATTGGTCAACGCTTTTGCCCGCGAAAATACATAAGATCAAAAGAGGAATGTCGCGTAAAACGGATAAATGAGCGTAAATGTACGTCGTTTTAAGGTTTTACACTTTGGGACCAAAATCGGAAGGAGGAAAGGTAATAATGGAAATTAGAATGCAAGGAATGTCGGATGCGATCATACCAGCACTAACGCACCGGATCCCATCAGAACTCCGAAGTTAAGCGTGCTTGGGCGAGAGTAGTACTAGGATGGGTGACCCCCTGGGAAGTCCTCGTGTTGCATCCCTCTTTTTGGCTTAACACCGTTGCACTTGACATGTCACTACGCCTCTGCCTCGAAGGCGGCATCCGTAATACGGTCTAGTTGCGATGTCGCCGTTCCATGCGGCCTAGTGCGATAGGCATGCCGAGCCCTCTAATTGTGATATTATCGGCGAGCGCGGCTTGTTGTTATTGGTCAACGCTTTTGCCCGCGAAAATACATAAGATCAAAAGAGGAATGTCGCGTAAAACGGATAAATGAGCGTAAATGTACGTCGTTTTAAGGTTTTACACTTTGGGACCAAAATCGGAAGGAGGAAAGGTAATAATGGAAATTAGAATGCAAGGAATGTCGGATGCGATCATACCAGCACTAACGCACCGGATCCCATCAGAACTCCGAAGTTAAGCGTGCTTGGGCGAGAGTAGTACTAGGATGGGTGACCCCCTGGGAAGTCCTCGTGTTGCATCCCTCTTTTTGGCAAAATTAATATCTTATTTCTGTAATAAATCGGCGGTAGATATAATAAGTTTATATGGGAATTTAGAGTGCAAGGAATGTCGGATGCGATCATACCAGCACTAACGCACCGGATCCCATCAGAACTCCGAAGTTAAGCGTGCTTGGGCGAGAGTAGTACTAGGATGGGTGACCCCCTGGGAAGTCCTCGTGTTGCATCCCTCTTTTTGGCTTAACACCGTTGCACTTGACATGTCACTACGCCTCTGCCTCGAAGGCGGCATCCGTAATACGGTCTAGTTGCGATGTCGCCGTTCCATGCGGCCTAGTGCGATAGGCATGCCGAGCCCTCTAATTGTGATATTATCGGCGAGCGCGGCTTGTTGTTATTGGTCAACGCTTTTGCCCGCGAAAATACATAAGATCAAAAGAGGAATGTCGCGTAAAACGGATAAATGAGCGTAAATGTACGTCGTTTTAAGGTTTTACACTTTGGGACCAAAATCGGAAGGAGGAAAGGTAATAATGGAAATTAGAATGCAAGGAATGTCGGATGCGATCATACCAGCACTAACGCACCGGATCCCATCAGAACTCCGAAGTTAAGCGTGCTTGGGCGAGAGTAGTACTAGGATGGGTGACCCCCTGGGAAGTCCTCGTGTTGCATCCCTCTTTTTGGCTTAACACCGTTGCACTTGACATGTCACTACGCCTCTGCCTCGAAGGCGGCATCCGTAATACGGTCTAGTTGCGATGTCGCCGTTCCATGCGGCCTAGTGCGATAGGCATGCCGAGCCCTCTAATTGTGATATTATCGGCGAGCGCGGCTTGTTGTTATTGGTCAACGCTTTTGCCCGCGAAAATACATAAGATCAAAAGAGGAATGTCGCGTAAAACGGATAAATGAGCGTAAATGTACGTCGTTTTAAGGTTTTACACTTTGGGACCAAAATCGGAAGGAGGAAAGGTAATAATGGAAATTAGAATGCAAGGAATGTCGGATGCGATCATACCAGCACTAACGCACCGGATCCCATCAGAACTCCGAAGTTAAGCGTGCTTGGGCGAGAGTAGTACTAGGATGGGTGACCCCCTGGGAAGTCCTCGTGTTGCATCCCTCTTTTTGGCAAAATTAATATCTTATTTCTGTAATAAATCGGCGGTAGATATAATAAGTTTATATGGGAATTTAGAGTGCAAGGAATGTCGGATGCGATCATACCAGCACTAACGCACCGGATCCCATCAGAACTCCGAAGTTAAGCGTGCTTGGGCGAGAGTAGTACTAGGATGGGTGACCCCCTGGGAAGTCCTCGTGTTGCATCCCTCTTTTTGGCTTAACACCGTTGCACTTGACATGTCACTACGCCTCTGCCTCGAAGGCGGCATCCGTAATACGGTCTAGTTGCGATGTCGCCGTTCCATGCGGCCTAGTGCGATAGGCATGCCGAGCCCTCTAATTGTGATATTATCGGCGAGCGCGGCTTGTTGTTATTGGTCAACGCTTTTGCCCGCGAAAATACATAAGATCAAAAGAGGAATGTCGCGTAAAACGGATAAATGAGCGTAAATGTACGTCGTTTTAAGGTTTTACACTTTGGGACCAAAATCGGAAGGAGGAAAGGTAATAATGGAAATTAGAATGCAAGGAATGTCGGATGCGATCATACCAGCACTAACGCACCGGATCCCATCAGAACTCCGAAGTTAAGCGTGCTTGGGCGAGAGTAGTACTAGGATGGGTGACCCCCTGGGAAGTCCTCGTGTTGCATCCCTCTTTTTGGCTTAACACCGTTGCACTTGACATGTCACTACGCCTCTGCCTCGAAGGCGGCATCCGTAATACGGTCTAGTTGCGATGTCGCCGTTCCATGCGGCCTAGTGCGATAGGCATGCCGAGCCCTCTAATTGTGATATTATCGGCGAGCGCGGCTTGTTGTTATTGGTCAACGCTTTTGCCCGCGAAAATACATAAGATCAAAAGAGGAATGTCGCGTAAAACGGATAAATGAGCGTAAATGTACGTCGTTTTAAGGTTTTACACTTTGGGACCAAAATCGGAAGGAGGAAAGGTAATAATGGAAATTAGAATGCAAGGAATGTCGGATGCGATCATACCAGCACTAACGCACCGGATCCCATCAGAACTCCGAAGTTAAGCGTGCTTGGGCGAGAGTAGTACTAGGATGGGTGACCCCCTGGGAAGTCCTCGTGTTGCATCCCTCTTTTTGGCAAAATTAATATCTTATTTCTGTAATAAATCGGCGGTAGATATAATAAGTTTATATGGGAATTTAGAGTGCAAGGAATGTCGGATGCGATCATACCAGCACTAACGCACCGGATCCCATCAGAACTCCGAAGTTAAGCGTGCTTGGGCGAGAGTAGTACTAGGATGGGTGACCCCCTGGGAAGTCCTCGTGTTGCATCCCTCTTTTTGGCTTAACACCGTTGCACTTGACATGTCACTACGCCTCTGCCTCGAAGGCGGCATCCGTAATACGGTCTAGTTGCGATGTCGCCGTTCCATGCGGCCTAGTGCGATAGGCATGCCGAGCCCTCTAATTGTGATATTATCGGCGAGCGCGGCTTGTTGTTATTGGTCAACGCTTTTGCCCGCGAAAATACATAAGATCAAAAGAGGAATGTCGCGTAAAACGGATAAATGAGCGTAAATGTACGTCGTTTTAAGGTTTTACACTTTGGGACCAAAATCGGAAGGAGGAAAGGTAATAATGGAAATTAGAATGCAAGGAATGTCGGATGCGATCATACCAGCACTAACGCACCGGATCCCATCAGAACTCCGAAGTTAAGCGTGCTTGGGCGAGAGTAGTACTAGGATGGGTGACCCCCTGGGAAGTCCTCGTGTTGCATCCCTCTTTTTGGCTTAACACCGTTGCACTTGACATGTCACTACGCCTCTGCCTCGAAGGCGGCATCCGTAATACGGTCTAGTTGCGATGTCGCCGTTCCATGCGGCCTAGTGCGATAGGCATGCCGAGCCCTCTAATTGTGATATTATCGGCGAGCGCGGCTTGTTGTTATTGGTCAACGCTTTTGCCCGCGAAAATACATAAGATCAAAAGAGGAATGTCGCGTAAAACGGATAAATGAGCGTAAATGTACGTCGTTTTAAGGTTTTACACTTTGGGACCAAAATCGGAAGGAGGAAAGGTAATAATGGAAATTAGAATGCAAGGAATGTCGGATGCGATCATACCAGCACTAACGCACCGGATCCCATCAGAACTCCGAAGTTAAGCGTGCTTGGGCGAGAGTAGTACTAGGATGGGTGACCCCCTGGGAAGTCCTCGTGTTGCATCCCTCTTTTTGGCAAAATTAATATCTTATTTCTGTAATAAATCGGCGGTAGATATAATAAGTTTATATGGGAATTTAGAGTGCAAGGAATGTCGGATGCGATCATACCAGCACTAACGCACCGGATCCCATCAGAACTCCGAAGTTAAGCGTGCTTGGGCGAGAGTAGTACTAGGATGGGTGACCCCCTGGGAAGTCCTCGTGTTGCATCCCTCTTTTTGGCTTAACACCGTTGCACTTGACATGTCACTACGCCTCTGCCTCGAAGGCGGCATCCGTAATACGGTCTAGTTGCGATGTCGCCGTTCCATGCGGCCTAGTGCGATAGGCATGCCGAGCCCTCTAATTGTGATATTATCGGCGAGCGCGGCTTGTTGTTATTGGTCAACGCTTTTGCCCGCGAAAATACATAAGATCAAAAGAGGAATGTCGCGTAAAACGGATAAATGAGCGTAAATGTACGTCGTTTTAAGGTTTTACACTTTGGGACCAAAATCGGAAGGAGGAAAGGTAATAATGGAAATTAGAATGCAAGGAATGTCGGATGCGATCATACCAGCACTAACGCACCGGATCCCATCAGAACTCCGAAGTTAAGCGTGCTTGGGCGAGAGTAGTACTAGGATGGGTGACCCCCTGGGAAGTCCTCGTGTTGCATCCCTCTTTTTGGCTTAACACCGTTGCACTTGACATGTCACTACGCCTCTGCCTCGAAGGCGGCATCCGTAATACGGTCTAGTTGCGATGTCGCCGTTCCATGCGGCCTAGTGCGATAGGCATGCCGAGCCCTCTAATTGTGATATTATCGGCGAGCGCGGCTTGTTGTTATTGGTCAACGCTTTTGCCCGCGAAAATACATAAGATCAAAAGAGGAATGTCGCGTAAAACGGATAAATGAGCGTAAATGTACGTCGTTTTAAGGTTTTACACTTTGGGACCAAAATCGGAAGGAGGAAAGGTAATAATGGAAATTAGAATGCAAGGAATGTCGGATGCGATCATACCAGCACTAACGCACCGGATCCCATCAGAACTCCGAAGTTAAGCGTGCTTGGGCGAGAGTAGTACTAGGATGGGTGACCCCCTGGGAAGTCCTCGTGTTGCATCCCTCTTTTTGGCAAAATTAATATCTTATTTCTGTAATAAATCGGCGGTAGATATAATAAGTTTATATGGGAATTTAGAGTGCAAGGAATGTCGGATGCGATCATACCAGCACTAACGCACCGGATCCCATCAGAACTCCGAAGTTAAGCGTGCTTGGGCGAGAGTAGTACTAGGATGGGTGACCCCCTGGGAAGTCCTCGTGTTGCATCCCTCTTTTTGGCTTAACACCGTTGCACTTGACATGTCACTACGCCTCTGCCTCGAAGGCGGCATCCGTAATACGGTCTAGTTGCGATGTCGCCGTTCCATGCGGCCTAGTGCGATAGGCATGCCGAGCCCTCTAATTGTGATATTATCGGCGAGCGCGGCTTGTTGTTATTGGTCAACGCTTTTGCCCGCGAAAATACATAAGATCAAAAGAGGAATGTCGCGTAAAACGGATAAATGAGCGTAAATGTACGTCGTTTTAAGGTTTTACACTTTGGGACCAAAATCGGAAGGAGGAAAGGTAATAATGGAAATTAGAATGCAAGGAATGTCGGATGCGATCATACCAGCACTAACGCACCGGATCCCATCAGAACTCCGAAGTTAAGCGTGCTTGGGCGAGAGTAGTACTAGGATGGGTGACCCCCTGGGAAGTCCTCGTGTTGCATCCCTCTTTTTGGCTTAACACCGTTGCACTTGACATGTCACTACGCCTCTGCCTCGAAGGCGGCATCCGTAATACGGTCTAGTTGCGATGTCGCCGTTCCATGCGGCCTAGTGCGATAGGCATGCCGAGCCCTCTAATTGTGATATTATCGGCGAGCGCGGCTTGTTGTTATTGGTCAACGCTTTTGCCCGCGAAAATACATAAGATCAAAAGAGGAATGTCGCGTAAAACGGATAAATGAGCGTAAATGTACGTCGTTTTAAGGTTTTACACTTTGGGACCAAAATCGGAAGGAGGAAAGGTAATAATGGAAATTAGAATGCAAGGAATGTCGGATGCGATCATACCAGCACTAACGCACCGGATCCCATCAGAACTCCGAAGTTAAGCGTGCTTGGGCGAGAGTAGTACTAGGATGGGTGACCCCCTGGGAAGTCCTCGTGTTGCATCCCTCTTTTTGGCAAAATTAATATCTTATTTCTGTAATAAATCGGCGGTAGATATAATAAGTTAATAAGGGAATTTAGAGTGCAAGGAATGTCGGATGCGATCATACCAGCACTAACGCACCGGATCCCATCAGAACTCCGAAGTTAAGCGTGCTTGGGCGAGAGTAGTACTAGGATGGGTGACCCCCTGGGAAGTCCTCGTGTTGCATCCCTCTTTTTGGCTTAACACCGTTGCACTTGACATGTCACTACGCCTCTGCCTCGAAGGCGGCATCCGTAATACGGTCTAGTTGCGATGTCGCCGTTCCATGCGGCCTAGTGCGATAGGCATGCCGAGCCCTCTAATTGTGATATTATCGGCGAGCGCGGCTTGTTGTTATTGGTCAACGCTTTTGCCCGCGAAAATACATAAGATCAAAAGAGGAATGTCGCGTAAAACGGATAAATGAGCGTAAATGTACGTCGTTTTAAGGTTTTACACTTTGGGACCAAAATCGGAAGGAGGAAAGGTAATAATGGAAATTAGAATGCAAGGAATGTCGGATGCGATCATACCAGCACTAACGCACCGGATCCCATCAGAACTCCGAAGTTAAGCGTGCTTGGGCGAGAGTAGTACTAGGATGGGTGACCCCCTGGGAAGTCCTCGTGTTGCATCCCTCTTTTTGGCAAAATTAATATCTTATTTCTGTAATAAATCGGCGGTAGATATAATAAGTTTATATGGGAATTTAGAGTGCAAGGAATGTCGGATGCGATCATACCAGCACTAACGCACCGGATCCCATCAGAACTCCGAAGTTAAGCGTGCTTGGGCGAGAGTAGTACTAGGATGGGTGACCCCCTGGGAAGTCCTCGTGTTGCATCCCTCTTTTTGGCTTAACACCGTTGCACTTGACATGTCACTACGCCTCTGCCTCGAAGGCGGCATCCGTAATACGGTCTAGTTGCGATGTCGCCGTTCCATGCGGCCTAGTGCGATAGGCATGCCGAGCCCTCTAATTGTGATATTATCGGCGAGCGCGGCTTGTTGTTATTGGTCAACGCTTTTGCCCGCGAAAATACATAAGATCAAAAGAGGAATGTCGCGTAAAACGGATAAATGAGCGTAAATGTACGTCGTTTTAAGGTTTTACACTTTGGGACCAAAATCGGAAGGAGGAAAGGTAATAATGGAAATTAGAATGCAAGGAATGTCGGATGCGATCATACCAGCACTAACGCACCGGATCCCATCAAAACTCCGAAGTTAAGCGTGCTTGGGCGAGAGTAGTACTAGGATGGGTGACCCCCTGGGAAGTCCTCGTGTTGCATCCCTCTTTTTGGCAAAATTAATATCTTATTTCTGTAATAAATCGGCGGTAGATATAATAAGTTTATATGGGAATTTAGAGTGCAAGGAATGTCGGATGCGATCATACCAGCACTAACGCACCGGATCCCATCAGAACTCCGAAGATAAGCGCGCTTGGGCGAGAGTAGTACTAGGATGGGTGACCCCCTGGGAAGTCCTCGTGTTGCATCCCTCTTTTTGGCTTAACACTGTTGCACTTGACATGTCACTACGCCTCTGCCTCGAAGGCGGCATCCGTAATACGGTCTAGTTGCGATGTCGCCGTTCCATGCGGCCTAGTGCGATAGGCATGCCGAGCCCTCTAATTGTGATATTATCGGCGAGCGCGGCTTGTTGTTATTGGTCAACGCTTTTTGCCCGCGAAAATACATAAGATCAAAAGAGGAATGTCGCGTAAAACGGATAAATGAGCGTAAATGTACGTCGTTTTAAGGTTTTACACTTTGGGACCAAAATCGGAAGGAGGAAAGGTAATAATGGAAATTAGAGTGCAAGGAATGTCGGATGCGATCATACCAGCACTAACGCACCGGATCCCATCAGAACTCCGAAGATAAGCGCGCTTGGGCGAGAGTAGTACTAGGATGGGTGACCCCCTGGGAAATCCTCGTGTTGCATCCCTCTTTTTGGCTTAACACTGTTGCACTTGACATGTCACTACGCCTCTGCCTCGAAGGCGGCATCCGTAATACGGTCTAGTTGCGATGTCGCCGTTCCATGCGGCCTAGTGCGATAGGCATGCCGAGCCCTCTAATTGTGATATTATCGGCGAGCGCGGCTTGTTGTTATTGGTCAACGCTTTTGCCCGCGAAAATACATAAGATCAAAAGAGGAATGTCGCGTAAAACGGATAAATGAGCGTAAATGTACGTCGTTTTAAGGTTTTACACTTTGGGACCAAAATCGGAAGGAGGAAAGGTAATAATGGAAATTAGAATGCAAGGAATGTCGGATGCGATCATACCAGCACTAACGCACCGGATCCCATCAGAACTCCGAAGTTAAGCGTGCTTGGGCGAGAGTAGTACTAGGATGGGTGACCCCCTGGGAAGTCCTCGTGTTGCATCCCTCTTTTTGGCAAAATTAATATCTTACTTCTGTAATAAATCGCCGGTCGATATAATAACTTGATAAGGGAATTTAGAATGCAAGGAATGTCGGATGCGATCATACCAGCACTAACGCACCGGATCCCATCAGAACTCCGAAGTTAAGCGTGCTTGGGCGAGAGTAGTACTAGGATGGGTGACCCCCTGGGAAGTCCTCGTGTTGCATCCCTCTTTTTGGCTTAACACCGTTGCACTTGACATGTCACTACGCCTCTGCCTCGAAGGCGGCATCCGTAATACGGTCTAGTTGCGATGTCGCCGTTCCATGCGGCCTAGTGCGATAGGCATGCCGAGCCCTCTAATTGTGATATTATCGGCGAGCGCGGCTTGTTGTTATTGGTCAACGCTTTTGCCCGCGAAAATACATAAGATCAAAAGAGGAATGTCGCGTAAAACGGATAAATGAGCGTAAATGTACGTCGTTTTAAGGTTTTACACTTTGGGACCAAAATCGGAAGGAGGAAAGGTAATAATGGAAATTAGAATGCAAGGAATGTCGGATGCGATCATACCAGCACTAACGCACCGGATCCCATCAGAACTCCGAAGTTAAGCGTGCTTGGGCGAGAGTAGTACTAGGATGGGTGACCCCCTGGGAAGTCCTCGTGTTGCATCCCTCTTTTTGGCAAAATTAATATCTTATTTCTGTAATAAATCGGCGGTAGATATAATAAGTTTATATGGGAATTTAGAGTGCAAGGAATGTCGGATGCGATCATACCAGCACTAACGCACCGGATCCCATCAGAACTCCGAAGTTAAGCGTGCTTGGGCGAGAGTAGTACTAGGATGGGTGACCCCCTGGGAAGTCCTCGTGTTGCATCCCTCTTTTTGGCTTAACACCGTTGCACTTGACATGTCACTACGCCTCTGCCTCGAAGGCGGCATCCGTAATACGGTCTAGTTGCGATGTCGCCGTTCCATGCGGCCTAGTGCGATAGGCATGCCGAGCCCTCTAATTGTGATATTATCGGCGAGCGCGGCTTGTTGTTATTGGTCAACGCTTTTGCCCGCGAAAATACATAAGATCAAAAGAGGAATGTCGCGTAAAACGGATAAATGAGCGTAAATGTACGTCGTTTTAAGGTTTTACACTTTGGGACCAAAATCGGAAGGAGGAAAGGTAATAATGGAAATTAGAATGCAAGGAATGTCGGATGCGATCATACCAGCACTAACGCACCGGATCCCATCAGAACTCCGAAGTTAAGCGTGCTTGGGCGAGAGTAGTACTAGGATGGGTGACCCCCTGGGAAGTCCTCGTGTTGCATCCCTCTTTTTGGCAAAATTAATATCTTATTTCTGTAATAAATCGGCGGTAGATATAATAAGTTTATATGGGAATTTAGAGTGCAAGGAATGTCGGATGCGATCATACCAGCACTAACGCACCGGATCCCATCAGAACTCCGAAGTTAAGCGTGCTTGGGCGAGAGTAGTACTAGGATGGGTGACCCCCTGGGAAGTCCTCGTGTTGCATCCCTCTTTTTGGCTTAACACCGTTGCACTTGACATGTCACTACGCCTCTGCCTCGAAGGCGGCATCCGTAATACGGTCTAGTTGCGATGTCGCCGTTCCATGCGGCCTAGTGCGATAGGCATGCCGAGCCCTCTAATTGTGATATTATCGGCGAGCGCGGCTTGTTGTTATTGGTCAACGCTTTTGCCCGCGAAAATACATAAGATCAAAAGAGGAATGTCGCGTAAAACGGATAAATGAGCGTAAATGTACGTCGTTTTAAGGTTTTACACTTTGGGACCAAAATCGGAAGGAGGAAAGGTAATAATGGAAATTAGAATGCAAGGAATGTCGGATGCGATCATACCAGCACTAACGCACCGGATCCCATCAGAACTCCGAAGTTAAGCGTGCTTGGGCGAGAGTAGTACTAGGATGGGTGACCCCCTGGGAAGTCCTCGTGTTGCATCCCTCTTTTTGGCAAAATTAATATCTTATTTCTGTATTAAATCGGCGGTAGATATAATAAGTTATTTTGGGAATTTAGAGTGCAAGGAATGTCGGATGCGATCATACCAGCACTAACGCACCGGATCCCATCAGAACTCCGAAGTTAAGCGTGCTTGGGCGAGAGTAGTACTAGGATGGGTGACCCCCTGGGAAGTCCTCGTGTTGCATCCCTCTTTTTGGCTTAACACCGTTGCACTTGACATGTCACTACGCCTCTGCCTCGAAGGCGGCATCCGTAATACGGTCTAGTTGCGATGTCGCCGTTCCATGCGGCCTAGTGCGATAGGCATGCCGAGCCCTCTAATTGTGATATTATCGGCGAGCGCGGCTTGTTGTTATTGGTCAACGCTTTTGCCCGCGAAAATACATAAGATCAAAAGAGGAATGTCGCGTAAAACGGATAAATGAGCGTAAATGTACGTCGTTTTAAGGTTTTACACTTTGGGACCAAAATCGGAAGGAGGAAAGGTAATAATGGAAATTAGAATGCAAGGAATGTCGGATGCGATCATACCAGCACTAACGCACCGGATCCCATCAGAACTCCGAAGTTAAGCGTGCTTGGGCGAGAGTAGTACTAGGATGGGTGACCCCCTGGGAAGTCCTCGTGTTGCATCCCTATTTTTGGCAAAATTAATATCTTATTTCTGTAATAAATCGGCGGTAGATATAATAAGTTAATAAGGGAATTTAGAGTGCAAGGAATGTCGGATGCGATCATACCAGCACTAACGCACCGGATCCCATCAGAACTCCGAAGTCAAGCGTGCTTGGGCGAGAGTAGTACTAGGATGGGTGACCCCCTGGGAAGTCCTCGTGTTGCATCCCTCTTTTTGGCTTAACACCGTTGCACTTGACATGTCACTACGCCTCTGCCTCGAAGGCGGCATCCGTAATACGGTCTAGTTGCGATGTCGCCGTTCCATGCGGCCTAGTGCGATAGGCATGCCGAGCCCTCTAATTGTGATATTATCGGCGAGCGCGGCTTGTTGTTATTGGTCAACGCTTTTGCCCGCGAAAATACATAAGATCAAAAGAGGAATGTCGCGTAAAACGGATAAATGAGCGTAAATGTACGTCGTTTTAAGGTTTTACACTTTGGGACCAAAATCGGAAGGAGGAAAGGTAATAATGGAAATTAGAATGCAAGGAATGTCGGATGCGATCATACCAGCACTAACGCACCGGATCCCATCAGAACTCCGAAGTTAAGCGTGCTTGGGCGAGAGTAGTACTAGGATGGGTGACCCCCTGGGAAGTCCTCGTGTTGCATCCCTCTTTTTGGCAAAATTAATATCTTATTTCTGTAATAAATCGGCGGTAGATATAATAAGTTTATATGGGAATTTAGAGTGCAAGGAATGTCGGATGCGATCATACCAGCACTAACGCACCGGATCCCATCAGAACTCCGAAGTCAAGCGTGCTTGGGCGAGAGTAGTACTAGGATGGGTGACCCCCTAGGAAGTCCTCGTGTTGCATTCCTCTTTTTGGCAAAATTAATATCTCATTTCTGTAATAAATCGGCGGTAGATATAATAAGTTTATATGGGAATTAGAGTGCAAGGATTGTCGGATGCGATCATACCAGCACTAACGCACCGGATCCCATCAGTACTCTGAAGTTAAGCGTGCTTGGGCGAGAGTAGTACTAGGATGGGTGACCCCTTAGGAAGTCCTCGTGTTGCATCCCTCTTTTTGGATTAATTAATATCTTATTTCTGTAATAAATCGGCGGTAGATATAATAAGTTTTTATGGGAAATTAGAGTGCAAGGAATGTCGGATGCGATCATACCTGCACTAACGCACCGGATCCCATCAGAACTCCGAAGTTAAGCGTGCTTGGGCGAGAGTAGTACTAGGATGGGTGACCCCCTGGGAAGTCCTCGTGTTGCATCCCTCTTTTTGGCTTAACACCGTTGCACTTGACATGTCACTACGCCTCTGCCTCGAAGGCGGCATCCGTAATACGGTCTAGTTGCGATGTCGCCGTTCCATGCGGCCTAGTGCGATAGGCATGCCGAGCCCTCTAATTGTGATATTATCGGCGAGCGCGGCTTGTTGTTATTGGTCAACGCTTTTGCCCGCGAAAATACATAAGATCAAAAGAGGAATGTCGCGTAAAACGGATAAATGAGCGTAAATGTACGTCGTTTTAAGGTTTTACACTTTGGGACCAAAATCGGAAGGAGGAAAGGTAATAATGGAAATTAGAATGCAAGGAATGTCGGATGCGATCATACCAGCACTAACGCACCGGATCCCATCAGAACTCCGAAGTTAAGCGTGCTTGGGCGAGAGTAGTACTAGGATGGGTGACCTCCTGGGAAGTCCTCGTGTTGCATCCCTCTTTTTGGCTTAACACCGTTGCACTTGACATGTCACTACGCCTCTGCCTCGAAGGCGGCATCCGTAATACGGTCTAGTTGCGATGTCGCCGTTCCATGCGGCCTAGTGCGATAGGCATGCCGAGCCCTCTAATTGTGATATTATCGGCGAGCGCGGCTTGTTGTTATTGGTCAACGCTTTTGCCCGCGAAAATACATAAAATCAAAAGAGGAATGTCGCGTAAAACGGATAAATGAGCGTAAATGTACGTCGTTTTAAGGTTTTACACTTTGGGACCAAAATCGGAAGGAGGAAAGGTAATAAGGGAATTTAGAATGCAAGGAATGTCGGATGCGATCATACCAGCACTAACGCACCGGATCCCATCAGAACTCCGAAGTTAAGCGTGCTTGGGCGAGAGTAGTACTAGGATGGGTGACCCTCTGGGAAGTCCTCGTGTTGCATCCCTCTTTTTGGCAAAATTAATATCTTACTTCTGTAATAAATCGCCGGTCGATATAATAACTTGATAAGGGAATTTAGAGTGCAAGGAATGTCGGATGCGATCATACCAGCACTAACGCACCGGATCCCATCAGAACTCCGAAGTTAAGCGTGCTTGGGCGAGAGTAGTACTAGGATGGGTGACCCCCTGGGAAGTCCTCGTGTTGCATCCCTCTTTTTTGCTTAACACCGTTGCACTTGACATGTCACTACGCCTCTGCCTCGAAGGCGGCATCCGTAATATGGTCTAGTTGCGATGTCGCCGTTCCATGCGGCCTAGTGCGATAGGCATGCCAAGCCCTCTAATTGTGATATTATCGGCGAGCGCGGCTTGTTGTTATTGGTCAACGCTTTTGCCCGCGAAAATACATAAGATCAAAAGAGGAATGTCGCGTAAAATGGATAAATGAGCGTAAATGTACGTCGTTTTAAGGTTTTACACTTTGGGACCAAAATCGGAAGGAGGAAAGGTAATAATGGAAATTAGAATGCAAGGAATGTCGGATGCGATCATACCAGCACTAACGCACCGGATCCCATCAGAACTCCGAAGTTAAGCGTGCTTGGGCGAGAGTAGTACTAGGATGGGTGACCCCCTGGGAAGTCCTCGTGTTGCATCCCTCTTTTTGGATTAATTAATATCTTATTTCTGTAATAAATCGGCGGTAGATATAATATGTTTTTATGGGAATTGAGAGTGCAAGGAATGTCGGATGCGATCATACCTTCACTAACGCACCGGATCCCATCAGAACTCCGAATCAAGCGTGCTTGGGCGAGAGTAGTACTAGGATGGGTGACCCCTGGGAAGTCCTCATGTTGCATCCCTCTTTTTGGCTTAACACCATTGCACTTGACATGTCATTACGCCTCTACCTCGAAGGCGGCATCCGAAATATGGTCTAGTTGTGATGTCGCCGTTACATGCGGCCTAGTGCGATAGGCATGCCGAGCCCTCTAATTGTGATATTATCGGCGAGCGCAGCTTGTTGTTATTGGTCAACGCTTTTGCCCGCGAAAATACATAAGATCAAAAGAGGAATGTCGCGTAAAACGGATAAATGAGCGTAAATGTACGTCGTTTTAAGGTTTTACACTTTGGGACCAAAATCGGAAGGAGGAAAGGTAATAATGGAAATTAGAATGCAAGGAATGTCGGATGCAATCATACCAGCACTAACGCACCGGATCCCATCTGAACTCCGAAGTTAAGCGTGGTTGGGCGAGAGTAGTACTAGGATGGGTGACCCCCTGGGAAGTCCTCGTGTTGCATCCCTCTTTTTGGCAAAAACTAATATCTTATTTCTTTAATAAATCGGCGGTAGATATAATAAATTTATATGGGAATTTAGAGTGCAAGAAATGTCGGATGCGATCATACCAGCACTAACGCACCGTATCCCATCAGAACTCCGAAGTTAAACGTGCTTGGGCGAGGGTAGTACTAGGATGGGTGACCCCCTGGGAAGTCCTTGTGTTGCATCCCTCTTTTTGGCTTAACACCGTTGCACTTGACATGTCACTACGCCTCTGCCTCGAACGCGGCATCCGTAATACGGTCTAGTTGCGATGTCGCTGTTCCATGCGGCCTAGTGGGATAGGCATGCCGAGCCCTCTAATTGTGATATTATCGGCGAGCGCAGCTTTTTGTTATTGGTCAACGCTTTTGCCCGTGAAAATGCATAAGGTCAAAAGAGGAATGTCGCGTAAAACGCATATATGAGCGTAAATGTACGTCGTTTTAAGGTTTTACACTTTGGGACCAAAATCGGAAGGAGGAAAGGTAATAAGGGAATTTAGAATGCAAGGAATGTCGGAGGCGATCATACCAGAACTATCGCACAGAATCCCATCAGAACTCCGAAGTGAAGCATGCTTGGGCGAGAGTAGTACTAGGACGGGTGACCCCTGGGAAGTCCTCGTGTTGCATCCCTCTTTTTGGCAAAATTAATATTTTGCTTCTCTAATAAATCGCCGGTCGATATAATAACTTGATAAGGGAATTTAGAGTGCAAGGAATGTCGGATGCGATCATACCAGCACTAATGCACCAGATCCCATCAGAACTCCGAAGATAAGCGTGCTTGGGCGAGAGTAGAACTAGGATGGGTGACCCCTTGGGAAGTCCTCGTGTTGCATCCCTCTTTTTGGCTTAACACAGTTGCACTTGACATGTCACTACGCCTCTGCCTCGAAGGCGGCATCCGTAATACGGTCTAGTTGTGATGTCGCCGTTCCATGCGGCCTAGTGCGATAGGCATGCCGAGCCCTCTAATTGTGATATTATTGGCGAGCGCGGCTTGTTGTTATTGGTCAACGCTTTTGCCCGCGAAAATACATAAGATCAAAAGAGGAATGTCGCGTAAAACGGATAAATGAGCGTAAATGTACGTCGTTTTTAGGTTTTACACTTTGGGACCAAAATCGGAAGAAGGAAAGGTAATAATGGAAATTAGAATGCAAGGAATGTCGGATGCGATCATACCAGCACTAACGCATTGAATCCCATTAGAACTCTGTAGTTAAGCGTGCTTGGGCGAGAGTAGTAATAGGATGGGTGACCCCCCTGGGAAGTCCTCGTGTATTCTCTTTTTGGCAAAATGAATATCTTATTTCTGTAATAAATCCGCCGTAGATATAATAAGTTTATAGGGGAATTTAGAGTGCAAGGAATGTCGGATGCGATCATACCATCACTAACGCACCGGATCCCATCAGAACTCCGAAGTTAAGCTTGCTTGGGCGAGAGTAGTACTAGGATGGGTGACCCCCTGGGAAGTCCTCGTGTTGCATCCCTCTTTTTGGCTTAACACCGTTGCACTTGACATGTCACTACGCCTCTGCCTCGAAGGCGGCATCCGTAATACGGTCTAGTTGCGATGTCGCCGTTCCATTCGCCCTAGTGCGATATGCATGCCGAGCCCTCTAATTGTGATATTGTCAGCGAGCACGGCTTGTTGTTATTGGTCAACGCTTTTGCCCGCGAAAATACATAAGAACAAAAGAGGAATGTCGCGTAAAACGGATAAATGAGCGTAAATGTACGTCGTTTTAAGGTTTTACACTTTGGGACCAAAATCGGAAAGAGGAAAGGTAATAAGGGAATTCAGAATGCAAGGAATGTCGGATGCGATCTTACCAGCAATAACGCACTGGATCCCATCAGAATTTCGAAGTTAAGCGTGCTTAGGCGAGAGTAGTACTAGGATGGGTGGCCCCCTGGGAAGTCCTCGTGTTGCATCCCTCTTTTGTTAAAAATTAATATCTTATTTCTGTAATAAATCGGCGGTAGATATAATAAGTTTATAAGGGAATTAAGATTTTATGGAATGTCGGATGCGATCATACCACCACTAACGCACCGGATACCATCAGAACTCCGAAGTCAAGCGTGCTTGGGCGAGAGTTGTACTAGGATGGGTGACCCCCTGGGAAGTCCTCGTGTGGCATCCCTCTTTTTGGCTTAACACCGTTGCACTTGACATGTCACTACGCCTCTGCGTCAAAGGCGGCATTCGTAATACGGTCCAGTTGCAATGTCGCTGTTCCATGCGCCCTAGTGCGATATGCATGCCGAGCCCTCTAATTGTTATATTATCGGCGAGCGTGGCTTATTGTAATTGGTCAACGCTTTTGCCCGCGAAAATACATAAGATCAAAATAGGAATATCACGTAAAATGGATAAATGAGCGTAAATGTACGTCGTTTTAAGGTTTTACACTTTGGGACCAAAATCGGAAGGAGGAAAGGTAATAATGGAAATTAGAATGCAAGGAATGTCGGATGCGATAATACCAGCACTAACGCACCGGATCCCATCAGAACTCCGAAACTAAGCGTGCGTGGGCGAGAGTAGTACTAGGATGGGTGACCCCCTAGGAAGCCCTCGTGTTGCATCCCTCTTTTTGGCTTAACACTGTTGCACTTGACACGTCACTACGCCTCTGCCTCGAAGGCGGCATCCGTAATAAGGTCAAGTTGCGATGTCGCCGTTCCATGCGGCCTAGTGCGATAGGTATGCCGAGCCCACTAATTGTGATATTATCGGCGAGCGCGGCTTGTTGTTATTGGTCAACGCTTTTGCCCTAGAAAATACATAAAATCAAAAGAGAAATGTCGCGTAAAACGGATAAATGTGCGTAAATATACGTCCTTTTAAGGTTTTACACTTTGGGACCAAAATAGGAAGGAGGAAAGGTAATAAGGGAATTTAGAATGCAAGGAATGTCGGACGCGATCATACCAGCACTATCGCACCGAATCCCATCAGAACTCCGAAGTGAAGCATGCTTGGGCGAGAGTAGTACTAGGATGGGTGACCCCCTGGGAAGTCCTCGTGTTGCATCCCTCTTTTTGGCTTATCACTGTTGCACTTGACACGTCACTACGCCTCTGCCTCGAAGGCGGCATCCGTAATAAGGTCAAGTTGTGATGTCGCCGTTCCATGCGGCCTAGTGCGATAGGTATGCCGAGCCCTCTAATTGTGATATTATCGGCGAGCGCGGCTTGTTGTTATTGGTCAACGCTTTTAGCCGAGCAAATACATTAAATCAAAAGAAGAATGTCGCGTAAAACGGATAAATGTGCGTAAATATACGTCATTTTAAGGTTTTACACTTTGGGACCAAAATCGGAAGGAGGAAAGGTAAAAAGGGAATTTAGAATGCAAGGAATGTCGGATGGGATCATACCAGCACTAACGCACCGGATCCCATCAGAACTCCGAAGTTAAGCGTGCTTGGGCGAGAGTAGTACTAGGATGGGTGACCCTCTGGGAAGTCCTCGTGTTGCATCCCTCTTTTTGGCAAAATTAATATCTTACTTCTGTAATAAATCGCCGGTCGATATAATAACTTGATAAGGGAATTCATAGTGCAAGGAATGTCGGATGCGATCATACTAGCACTAACGCACCGGATCCCATCAGAACTTCGAAGTTAAGCGTGCTTAGGCGAGAGTAGTACTAGGATGGGTGACCCACTGGGAAGTCCTCGTGTTGCATCCCTCTTTTTGGCTTAACACCGTTGCACTTGACATGTCACTACGCCTCTGCCTCGAACGCGGCATCCGTAATACGGTCTAGTTGCGATGTCGCTGTTCCATGCGGCCTAGTGGGATAGGCATGCCGAGCCCTCTAATTGTGATATTATCGGCGAGCGCAGCTTTTTGTTATTGGTCAACGCTTTTGCCCGTGAAAATGCATAAGGTCAAAAGAGGAATGTCGCGTAAAACGCATATATGAGCGTAAATGTACGTCGTTTTAAGGTTTTACACTTTGGGACCAAAATCGGAAGGAGGAAAGGAAATAATGGAAATTAGAATGCAAGGAATGTCGGATGCGATAATACCAGCACAAACGAACCGGATCCCATCAGAACTCTGAAGTTAAGCGTGCGTGGGCAAGAGTAGTACTAGGATGGGTGACCCCCTGGGAAGTTCTCGTGTTGCATCCCTCTTTTTGGCTTAATACTATTGCACTTGACACGTCACTACGCCTCTGCCTCGAAGGCGGCATCCGTAATAAGGTCAAGTTGTGATCTCGCCGTTCCATGCGGCCTAGTGCGATAGGTATGCCGAGCCCTCTAATTGTGATATTATCGGCGAGCGCGGCTTGTTGTTATTGGTCAACGCATTTGCCCGCGGAAATACATAAAATCAAAAGAGGAATGTCGCGTAAAACGGATAAATGAGCGTAAATGTACGTTGTTTTAAGGTTTTACACTTTGGGACCAAAATCGGAAGGAGGAAAGGTAATAATGGAAATTAGAATGCAAGGAATGTCGGATGCGATCATACCAGCACTAACGCACCGGATCCCATCAGAACTCCGAAGTTAAGCGTGCTTGGGCGAGAGTAGTACTAGGATGGGTGACCCTCTGGGAAGTCCTCGTGTTGCATCCCTCTTTTTGGCAAAATTAATATCTTACTTCTGTAATAAATCGCCGGTCGATATAATAACTTGATAAGGGAATTTATAGTGCAAGGAATGTCGGATGCGATCATACCAGCACTAACGCACCGGATCCCATCAGAACTTCGAAGTTAAGCGTGCTTAGGCGAGAGTAGTACTAGGATGGGTGACCCCCTGGGAAGTCCTCGTGTTGCATCACTCTTTTTGGCTTAACACCGTTGCACTTGACCTGTCACTACGCCTCTGCCTCGAAGGCGGCATCCGTAATACGGTCTAGTTGCGATATCGCCGTTCCATGCGGCCTAGTGCGATAGGCATGTCGAGACCTCTAATTATGATATTATCGGCGAGCGCGGCTTGTTGTTGTTGGTCAACGCTTTTGCCCGCCAAAATACATAAAATCAAAAGAGGAATGTCGTGTAAAATGGATAAATGAGCCTAAATTTACGCCGTTTTAAGGTTTTACACTTTAGGACCAAAATCGGAAGGAGGAAAGGTAATAAGGGAATTTAGAATGCAAGGAATGTCGGATGTGATCATACCAGCACTAACGCACAGGATCCCATCAGAACTCCGAAGTTAAGCGTGCTTGGGCGAGAGTAGTACTAGGATGGGTGACCCTCTGGGAAGTCCTCGTGTTGCATCCCTTTTTTTGGCTTAACACCGTTGCACTTGACATGTCACTACGCCTCTGCCTTGAAGGCGGCATCCGTAATACGGTCTAGTTGCGATGTCGCTGTTCCATGCGGCCTAGTGCGATAGGAATGCCGAGCCCTCTAATTGTGATATTATCGGCGAGCGCGGCTTGTTGTTATTGGTCAATGCTTTTGCCCGCGAAAATACATAAGATCAAATGAGGAATATCGCGTAAAACTGATAAATGAGCGTAAATGTACGTCGCTTTAAGGTTTTACACTTTGGGACTAAAATCGGAAGGAGGAAAGGTAATAATGGAAATTAGAATTCAACGAATGTCGGATGCGATCATACCAGCACTAACGCACCGGATCCCATCAGAACTCCGAAGTTAAGCGTGCTTGGGCGAGAGTAGTACTAGGATGGGTGACCCCTTGGGAAGTCCTCCTGTTGCATCCCTCTTTTTGGCAAAATTAATATCTTATTTATGTAATAAATTGGCGGTAGATATAATAAGTTTATATGGAAATTTAGAGTGCAAAGAATGTCGGATACGATCATACCAGCACTAACGCACTGGATCCCAGCAGAACTCTGAAGTTAAGCGTGCTTGGGCAAGAGTAATACTAGGATGGGTGACCCCCTGGGAAGTCCTCTTGTTGCATCCCTCTTTTTGGCTTAACACCGTTGCACTTGACATGTCACTACGCCTCTGCCTCGAAGGCGGCATCCGTAATACGGTCTAGTTGCGATGTCGCCGTTCCATGCGGCCTAGTGCGATAGGCATGCCGAGCCCTCTTTTGTGATATTATCGGCGAGCGCGGCTTGTTGTTATTGGTCAACGCTTTTGCCCGCGAAAATACATAAGATCCTAAGAGGAATGTCGCGTAAAACGGATAAATGAGCGTAAATGTACGTCGTTTTTAGGTTTTACACATTGGAACCAAAATCTGAAGGAGGAAAGGAAATAATGGAAACTAGAATGCAAGGAATGTCGGATGCGATCATACCAGCACTAACGCGCCGGATCCCATCAGAACTCCGAAGTTAAGCGTGCTTGGGCGAGTGTAGTACTAGGATGGGTCACCCCCTGAGAAGTCCTCGTGTTGCATCCCTCTTTTTCGCAAAATTAATATCTTATTTCTGTATTAAATCGGACAACAATGGGATTTAGAGTAATTGTTGGCTTCTTAGCCTTGTCTCCTTCAACTATCAAGCCGATTGACCCCTTGGTGTCCTAACAATCTTTAATCTCGATCATGTTGATGGCTCAACCGTTATGGTCAGGCTGAGGGTTGTTAGAGGCATGAGTAGTAGTCTCTTTTGTGATTGCAGCATTCTGATAAGTTTCTTTACGTTCCTTTCTAGCACTTGTATCTCCCATTTCGCCTTTGTTCCTATTTCTGGTAGGACTGGGAGGAGGTGGTGGTTGAGGATCCTTGGATCTTTTGGAGTATGCTGACAGTACCAAAATGCACGAACTAACATTTAGGGGGGAATAAAATAAAAGAAAAAACAAAAAGGTAAAAAGTTAGTGCGGATTCTAATAATTAATATTGCAATATTTAAACACACATTGTGCGGGAACATAAATCTCTTCCTAATTTGGGTACTTCGTTGTGCCTGAGGTAGGCCTAGCAACAAATAAAATTTGGAGAAATTATAATGCTAAATGCCTTATTTTAGTGATGAAAACAAAACGAGTCTAAAACAACTAAATGATAAAGACGTTACTAATGGCCAGCGGCCTTATTACAGAAAAGCAGAAGAGTAAAAAATCCTAACTACTTGGTCCCAGAAGGACCTTTCCCAGATTTGGCATTCTTACTTCCATTGTATAGCTGCATCAATTCGCGCATTCCTAACAGTAGGTAGGCTCGAGCCAGATGTCCGCCTGCTCTTCCTTCAGAATTCTGACAGTCTCAATCCTTTTTAAGAATTTCCCTTCCAACTCCACTAGACCTCCCTCCAGATACCCCAAACGGTTGTTGGAGTTGATAGCCATATCCTTCCAATCGTTGATTAGCTTATTGTGGGCTTCCTATATTTCTCGATGTTCATTCTCACATTCTCTCATCCTCTTATGCAGTTGATTGTATTTGACTTGTGCTTCAGTTTTCTCGTCAATAATCCTGTGACCATGGACGAACCCTGGATGACTCAAACCAATGTGATCATCTTCCAACCAACCTGTGTAGTGCGGCACACACCCGACATGATACATGTCTAGTTCAATAGACTTCTTCCCTAAAACAAGTTTGCAGTGCCACATATGCTGAGTGTGACATCTCTACGGGCTATCATCATTTAGAAAGTCGGCCCTAAAATGACTCCTTTTCTCTATCCTGGGTATGATTGTTTCCTTCCGGCTTGCCTCATAACTCGGAGGGGGCCATAAGGATTAGTTCCCCTCAGGCCAATAAGCCTGAGGAATGGTTTGTCTGGAGAACGGACAATGAACTCCCCTGTTGGGAACCACTCGAACATCAATTGAATTTGCTCTTCTTTGAGATTCTCGAACAACTGTACCAATCCACTGGCGTCCTCTGGCTGAGCAAACATGTTGGGCATGAAGTTCATTCGC